>JAPYYX010001620.1:0-23162 GCA_030522605.1 Cremastinae sp. B BG-2022a | reverse complement strand
TTTGTAACCCCCTGTTAACGATGCAAATAATTTGCAAAGAGGAGTTGAATTTCTTTTTTGAGGTTGGCGTAGCGGACGACGGAAACTGCATGAAACTGATGACTTTATATATAGCTATATGTATATGAATAAGCAGGAGAACGCTGTAGCCATATTGTTTCGCGATCGTACTACGGAAGTATTTGAAATGTTTTTTTTAGTTTGAACTTTATTTAACAACAAAGTTAGGAAAGTACTCGGTCGTCAATAATTTGTAATATTAAAATAATGAATTTTCACTGCTTTTTTTGTGACCAAAACATCAAATAATTTTGTTGCATCTTTGAATCACAAGTTACGCTCGAACCTCCTTAAGTGCGTTTCATATAACGACCTGAAAATTAAGACTTTTTCGACTAGTCTGCTTTTTATTTGACTTATTTTTTTGCCTTTCCTTTCTTCCTCTGTCTGTTTTTCACAGAGAAAACGTATCCTCGTTTATATTTTCACGAATGCGCGCTTATTTAATGCAGCCAGCTTTATACATTAAAATATATATTGCGCTCGAGTCAATCGCCTTTGGCCTGGCTAAAGAGTCGAAAGCCGGAGGGAAAAGGGAAACTCTTTGAGACGAGCCCGCTTACTTCGCGCTACTTAACCGAAGCCTTACGATGTATATGAGCTTTTAAGATGGTTTTCAAATCGCTGGGATGAATATTCTGAAAGAGAGCGAGCGAGAGAAAAAAATTAGTCACGATTGGGGTAATGCGTATCACTTGAAATTTTATCCTTTACATCATTTTACTTTTTTCAATATCTCATCCAAAATACATTTCTCGTGATTTGGAGATTTTTTACCAACAGAATATTTTTATTAAACTTATATTATATATCACGATGTTACGTGACGTGAAAAATAATTTATTAACTAAACAAAATTAAATTGTGATTTGTGACACGAAAGTTGCGATTCTCTTTTCCTTTTGTTTGCCCAGTTTATAGTCTGATTAATTTAACATCTTGATCACTCGTTACGTGAATACAAAATGAGTTGGGAGGGAAGATCGTTGGCAAGGATGTCTCTATATAGTCTCTATAGTAGCCCGGAGAGACAGGAAAGTGGAGAGGGGTGGAAAACGCGACACGAGATGTTTTGTTGCTCATTCATCAAACACGCTACGCTACGAGTGGACAAGCCGGAGCTTTTGCCCTCAAAACATTGGTTGCATAAGCTCAGAATATTCAGTATATTCTTTCGCGTACACACTCAGCCAAAAGTCTGAAACGAAAATACAGACGAATGAATAAAATTGACATCAACATTTTTTTCCATTTGACCTCTACGATAGAATCCTAAAAAAGTTTTTTTATAGTAAATTATTGTTTATTTTTTCAACACAGTCTCAAATTTGTGAAAAAAAATATACTTACAGATTCGATAAGGAGAAAAATGTGATTACGTAGTGCGCCGAAAAGATATATTTTTTGGGGGTTTTTTCAAAATGAAAAATGGAATCGTTCATTTTTCGCTCTGAAACCTTCGCGGCTATTGTGTGCACACAATGTCGTGGAGGGTAGTTAGCATGTTGCACTCGTGCTGAAACATTGTGTACACAAATATATACGTATATGGAAGTATAATAGCTTAATTCTGTATTGATCGGTAAAGGGAGTTAAGCGACTCTCGGGGCGTGTCGCTGGATCGCGATTGTACGGCGTCTCATGTCAAAGAAACTCGAGTACCGCCGAGCGCGAGGTAAAAGGGAAAGGGAAGAAAATAGGGGAGTGTAATTCACCCCTTTATGGACAGAGAGGGAGTGCATGGAAAAGTACGAGGTGTTCAGCTTTCCTGGGCTCTCGCATGCTTCGGTGCACGCCAATATACGACTGCAACCCCTTACAAAACTACCAACCCGAATACCAAATTATTCTTACATTATGGAAAGCTCGCACGCTTCCTTTCATCTCTTTTTTTCTTTTCTTTCTATTCGCACACAAATCCACGAAAAATGCATGATATTGAAATTGCAGATTGCAGCCGGAGAATACGGCTGTCGAAACTTTATCGCGAAACAGATTTCTTTATTCTCGGTTCTCACTTTCGTGGAACAAAAAAACAGGGTCGGACTAGTTATTCTTACAGAGAAAAATGTTCTTTTCCTTGGAAACGATTTACTTCGTTTACATAATTAAATACAATTTTATTCAACTGTATCAAGATAATTGGTAGCTCTTCATTCAATGTCATCGACTCTGGCCTTTGATTTAGAATCGACCTTTGGGATGAGCATCGAGGATGATTTTCGAACTGATCAAAGCCATTTCCGGTTCACATGCTTGTTCTAAGAAGCCTCTGACGCGGACTCCTCAACATCTTCACTGTGAATGACTGGGCAGTTTAGATTCACTCCAAACTGCTCCAAAAGTCAAACGCAATCGATGCATTATTCGCGCTTCCCATCAAGGATATCTGATGACTGTTGAAATTGGGATCGTGGATGTTAAATAAATTTATGTACATCAATATACATCAATTGATGTTTGAATGTCGAGTTATGTTAATCCGTATTCAAATATTTTTATTATTGTCGAATTTAACTTTTTTCACCTCGCTCCAATGCTTCGAACTAATTTGAGAAAGTCCGAGTAAGCCACACTATCTGTCTCAAATGTGTATATAAAATGTTTGGCTTAAACAAGTATATCAAAGTTGTTTAACTCATTGGAGTCACAGCGTTGAAAATCCTCCAGGGTAATTGGTTAAGAGAGTTTCGGTTGACGAGGGAGGTAAAAAGAGAGAAAGAGGGAGGGACTGATGGGAGAGTGAGAGAGGAGGGAGGGGATGTTGGTATGAGGATTTGTAGGAATGAGCAGGCTTGTGCGCCAGGAAGGTTTAATAACAACTGATTGCTCGCTCATATGTATTCATGAGTGGCTTAACGCGTGAATTTTAGAAGCGCGAATTTATCTCGAGTTTTCATGCAACCGTGCCACCGTCACGCGCACACAAACAACGATACATGTTCATTATCTTCAAAATCTGAGCAGCTCGTATGTTTCCCTTATCACGCAAACATGGTCAAAATTAAGCCTCAAAAAACATTTATTGATCAGGATCATGTACGAAATATTTCGAGTGATTTTTTTGGTAATTATTTGAAGTTCGGAAAACTCCATTGAAAATCGAGCTAAACATTTTTTGTCCGTAATTGTATGGTTCATCAGAATCATTTTAATTGGTATTATTATGATGGTGCCATGTCAACGTTTGCAAATGTAAATATTTTTATATTTTTTTTTCATTTTCATCCAAATTTTTACCATTTTTACCAAATAATTATACCATTTCTTTTTTCGTTTAAGTCATAAGTACAAAATCAAATAAATTTGAAAAAAATCTTTCTCCCATATCCTTGAATTATCGTATAATGTACCATCGAATCTTTCTTCGTGGAAAAGTTAATTCTGTTAAAACTAGTATACGTATATGCAGAAGGATGCAGCGTGCGACATCGAAAAGCTTTTAGTTACCTCGCTTGGATTGTCCATCCCTTTTTCTAATGTTTTTTCCCCCTTTATTCGGTCTTTTAATTCGATTTCGTAGGTCAGGATAAAAAAAATGAGACACCTGATCAACGTAAAAGTCAGATTCTAGAGTCTCCGACCTGTCAAAAATCAAATTTTAGTCCAATCAACTCCGGAGTGCTCTTGAAACACGGCGCCATTAAAATCTCCAATCGTGCGATAATTATCGATGAGACAAGAGGGTATAAAAGTGAAAAAGCGCCTCTGGGGATTTTTCCCGATCTTTCTGAGTTAAAAGACTAAAATTGTTGCTTCGGAGAGAGATTTATCGACAAAGAAGAGTGCACCGAAGTGTCAGGAATTCCGTATAGACTATAAATCTGTAAATGATTCGATTTCTACCCTCATACACTGAGGAATCAAAATGTCTTTGTTTCTCTTTCAGATGCGCAAACGATAAACATAACGAGCGTCAACATACCAGAACTGGCGAGGGTAGGAACGAAAAATCCGGTGATTTTGGACTGTGATTACGATTGGGGAAAGTCGGAGAATATTACGAGCCTCGTGATCAAATGGTACATCGATCAGGAGCTGCTCTACCAATGGATTCACGGCTCACCGCCCCACGGCGCCGAAGAATTTCGAAAATACATCGATGAGACCTACAAAGCGAGCGACGATCCGAATGAGATGTATCGGGCGGTTAAGCTCAATGTTCTGAGTCATGAATTGACCGGAAACGTCCGATGCCTTATCTCTACCCAGTATAAAGAAGTCGAGGCTCAAAGAAAAATGCTCGTCTACTGTGAGTAATTCATTTTCTTCACGCTAAAAAATTCTGTCACGATATTCATTCCTAATAGATAGGCTCTCAATATTTTATCCACATGAATTTCATATTTGTTGAAATATCTCGTGTTCGACGAAATACCTCGAGCTTAAAGCAAATCGAGAGGTTTCTTTACTTTTTTCCTCAGTTTTTATTATTTCTTTCAACTCGCCAATGCGAGATCTCATCAATTTTTTTAGAGACCCATTATTCTTCATTTTTATTCGACTTTTATTGATTTTTCTTCTTTGATATCGTCTCTGGAGAGCTGCAGATAAATTCTTCCTCTCCACATAAATTCTCGCTCCGGGGGTAGATCGCGCTTTATACCCGCCACGTCGAGGGCTATGTTTTTCTCCGTGTCTCTACGTACCGGAGATATAAAAATGTGAGGACCGGGGCCACTCGACACACTTTTCGTATTCAAATTTTTATCTCTTTTATCTCCCATCGCTTTGACCGTCGCTTACAACAAATAAAAAAATCGACAATCGATTTTTTTATATTCGAATCCCAACAAAGAGAAATAACTTTAATCCTTCTATTTTGTTGACTTCTTTGTAACAAATCACGAATTGCTGTAATACCTAGGATTGAAAAATTCCGGCAAAACAAATTGGACGAAAATTGGAAGTGGTAATTTTTTTGCCAATCGCATGCGTACAAACGAGTATAAATCGCGACGAGAGGATCGTGAAAACTACCGGGACAACGTATCAATAGCGAGAAATGAGAAAGGGCGTATCACAGGTCAAATATTTGCATTCTCGACCCCTTCCTGTATGCCGTCCTGCGAAATCGTGTACAGATATTCCGCGCAACGTTACGATTAAACAATGTAAATGGATGCGCGTGCCGAATCTCGATAGGATTTCACGTATTTCGGAAAACTGGTATGGGAACAGGACGCTCAGAATTTGTACACGCTGTTCTTGCTTCCACTCTCGAACAAACCTTGCAAACGTCAAGTTGAAACATACCCTAGTACTCTCGTTCGAGCTCTTTTTAGTCGACTTTTTTTTACCTAATTATAAATTTTACTTCTTGATTTTTTACGGACCTTTTTTATACTGTGGGTTGTTAGAATTCTTTTAAATGAATATATTCATTATGATTTTTTCGGAATCATTTTTTACGATTTAATTCTATTCTACGATTTTATTTTAATCTATTCGTGAATTTTGTAACGTAAGTATCTAAAATTCTATAATTGAACTGAAAAAAGTTTAAATATCTTTGTTGGAGGACTTTTTCCTCTCGAAGATATATTTTTAAATATTTTCCGAGGGTATGGGTATGAAAATTCCGGTCGAATTATTTACAAAAGTTTCTATCCTGTTATAAACAAAATATTTCCAATTTCGATCGGAAAATTTTTTTTTTTCATGGTTTCGATGAATTTTTTTTTTTTTTTGAATTTGACAGTTCGATGTTCGGAACATGAAAAAAAATTAAAGTACTTGGCGCCAATTCGTTAATTTAACTTCCGACGACATGGCAATAACTGCATAAAAAATAGGACTCCGAAAGTACCTCAATTTTTTTTGTCAACGATATGTTAAATTCAGCGATATCAACGTTTTAAAATAACTTTCAAGCTTATTGACATTATTTATTCTAACAGAAGCTCGTCGAAATTAGTGATACTAAATTTTTCTGATTTTCAAAATTCAATGATATAAATATTTTAACATATCTCTCAAGCTCAGTGACATTGAAATATTTTTGTTATAAGCTTGTCCGATTGAATGGTATCCAATCTAGTGATATTAACTATTTTTGTACAAATAACTACACCACTCACAGTTTGTGGAACCCAACTAACACGACGTGTACTTGTCCCCGGTTTTTTCGTCAACGACGATTTTTGTGCAGATATTAATTATTTTTGTACAAGCACTTCACTAAGATGTTGAATGTTAGTTGAATTTCTCGAATAAATTATAATCCAAAATAGTGAACAGTATGATCTAGCGCGAAGTATCAAGCTTCGAGTCATCAAATTCTATAGTCCTTAGCACTTTTAGCTCAATCGAAATTTTTAATAATTTTCATAAATAATATTTTTCCGTAAAGTCATCAGACTTCGTTAATCTTTCGCATCGCTTCAAATACAAGGGAAAACATCCAAATTTCAGTACACACGAATGATTGTTCAAAGATTTATCTGTCCGTTTGAATTTTCTAAATTTAATTTCAAATTCGGTATCAACGACCCTCAAAATATGAGCATACCAAATTTAGCAAAATCAGACGATTTTTTGAAAATTTATTCATTACTTTTGAAATTATGAATTTCATGTAAAATTCGTGATCAAAGATCCCAAGATTATAAACATATCAAATTTCAGTAATACCGGACGATTTTTTTTAAATTTATCCACCATTTAGAATTTTATTTTTTTGTAAAATTCGTAATCAGGGACCCCAAAAACATAAGCATATCAAATTTCAGCAAAATCGGACGATTTTTTAAGACATCCGCCGTTTTGACTTTTGACAATTAGTCACAAATATCGTCATAGGCGACTCAAAAAACATAAGCTTACCAAATTTCAGCGGAATCGGACGTTCTTTTACGAAATTTTGTCCACCATTTTTAATTCTGTAAGTTCATCGTAAAAATCGTAATCAGCGACTCCAAAAACATTAGTATACCGAAATTTCAGGAAAATTAGACTATTTTTGACAATTCATCCGCTATTTTGAACTCTGAAAATTAGTTGTAAAATTCGTAATCGGCGAACCCAAAAACATAAGCGTATCAAATTTCAACATTGTCGGACGATTTTTGAAAATTTATCCGCCATTTTGAATTTTCAAAATTTCTCATCAGCGACTCAAAAAACATAAGTATACCAAATTTCATAAGAATTGAAGGTTTTTCTTCTAATTTATCCGTCATTTTGAATTTTGTGAATTCAATTATCGTATATCTCATGAAGCCAACCTTACCTACCGAATCTTCACCGGAATCCGAGTCTCTTGAACGCGAAAGAGAATTTAAGAACACGCTAGGGATACGTTGGAAACACGGCTTACGTTACTCTAGGCGGTTCACAACGCCACCTAAAAGCAAGCACGTTTTTAGTTAACATTCATCAGTCCACCATTCGAAATGGCACTGAATACGTTCCTGGCATTATATTAACAATTTTTACATATTTTTTATTTTTTAGATGTAGAAAATAAAAACTTTTAGTCGAACGTTTTGATCCTAGGTGATGAATGATTTCGTGCAGTGTGGCTCGAAATTTCAAAATAATTTGAATTACAATTTGCCCATGTCGCGTGTTGCAGCTAAAGCAAGTGAAAGAGAGAGAGAGAGATTGTTTGATTGATTGATATATTTTATGCCATGGTTTCCCTTAAGGCAATTTGAACAATAGTTGTGATACAATAAGTTCTCAAAAGATCTTGTAAACATTGATATTAATAACAATAATCCTGAAAGTACATGTGCGTAGTAAGCCTAAGTGTATGGCTGGGCTAGTTAGTAGCTGATACCGTATCAGTATCGCTAGAAAATAAATATTCGCTCAACGCTTTCTTAAAACCGCTTCTCGAGTAGGATTTCACATTTGTTGGTAATGAATGCCAGAAGTAATATGCTCATTTGCTCATAGTAAAAAAGTGTTCCTATATATTACTGTATGATGATGAGGAATCGCAAAGGTCGGCGGATTATCACTTCGAGACGGTTTCGAGGAAGGAGCAACAAATTTGGCTAGATCATTTAGATAGGACGGAAGCGATTGGCATTTCAAGTCATAATCAAACACTCCAAGAAAATACCTCCTACGCGCACAAACAGACAGCCAGCCCAACTGACGCCTAAAGCGAGTTACGTGCGCGTCATAGTCTAGATCAAAGATATTATATCTGATTGCACTATTCTGGAGCCGTTGGAGCACAAGATTCTGTTCACCAGTTAAATCAAAAAAGACTAAAGAACAATAATCTAGTACCGGAAAACAAGGGCGAACGCCAATCTCGCCCGAGCCTCTGTTGACAGTGCAGTGCGAAAATACCGCAGTCGATATAAAACACAATTAACTCCAGAGGAAACAGACAAGATATGGCGATTCCAAGAAAGATTAGACTGCATGACTACACCGAGATTTCTTGCTTCAGTAACGAACGGGAGAGGGTTGTTCCCAGACATAATTGGCTGTGAAGAATCCAAATCAATTCTATTCACATACTTGGCGGTCCCAAGAATAAGAACCTTTGATTTATCTGCATTTAGTCGGAGGCCATTTTGTTCGGCACAATCAGTAATCGCAGCAACATCTCGACCCACCAGTCTTAGGCTATCATGATAATCATCAAAAGAACATGAGCGATAGATCTGAGTGTCATCTGCGAATACCATGTGCTTGGTAAAAGAGACATTCTGCAATATCATTGATATAAATCGAAAAGAGGAGTAGCCCCAGCACAGATCCCTGCGGTACACCACTCGTAGTAGCCAACCAATCCGATTCCACTCCCTCCTCACTGACAACTGACTGAGTTCGACCTAAGAGGTAAGAACTGTACCAAGCTATAGCCTGCTCAGAGAGACCAGCTACTTTTAATTTATGCAACAGTCGTGAGTGAGGAACAGTATCAAAGGCCTTGGAAAAATCGAACAATACTAAAGTGGTAATTTCACCATCATCAGTGGCCTTCCTTACATCGTGGGCTATACGAAGTAACGCAGTTTGTGTGCTGTAGCCCCTCCTGAACCCCGATTAACGCTCATCAAAATACTTGTTCCTTTCTAGATACGTAGATAGTTGTTTATGAATCAGGCGTTCAAAAAGCTTTGATAAGTCACACAGATTGAATCGGTCTGGTATCAGATGGAGAAACAGGAGAAGAAGATTTGAGGAGAGGCTGAATGTACGCTCTCAGCTCAAAAAAGCAATGATACATTCTTTTCGATCCAAAGAACGGCGCTCTGGTCTAATTTTTTATGAGAATTCACTTATCAATTAGTAAATATGTTATTTCCGAAATCTAGTAACTTTTGGTTTCCATTGCTTTTAAATAACACTCCCGCGAAGTTTTATCTATTTCTTAATTTTTTTGATTTACTATACCCTCTACGAGATACCTTCTGGGGTTACACTATAAAATATTTGAATATCATCCGCATATATTAGGTGGCTACAAAAAGTCAAACAGTTACAAACGTCAATTATGAAAAAATTAAAAATAAGCGGTCCTAGTACTGTCCCCTGTGGTACTTCTGATGTAATCAAAAGCCACTGGCATTTATTCCCGTATTCGTTAATTACAGCGTGACTACGACACGATAGACAGCAAAAATCAGTGAGAGATAGAGAGATAGAGAGACTGAATGTATATTACTCTTCGTCAAAATGACACGATTTTCGAACTCCGATGTGTTTTAATTGCATCACCTTTGGTTTCCACTCTTTCAGCAGGTCTTTCAGCATTTATGATTTTGGTTAAAATAAAAGGAATATGGTAACATTTCCAATAATGAACAATTTTCAACATTTGTGTCAGTTCGAACAACTTTGATCACTTTTCAAGAGTAGAATTCGGAAATTTCAAATAAAATTTATCTACATATAAGTAATTAGAATTCACAATAAATTGAAGCTTCGTGAGCTTATTATACTAATTGATAATTTTTTTCAATTTAAAATTATATCGAGTAATGAATGAATTGTCTACAAAAATATAACAATATATATGTATTGTGCATGTATTTTGTAAAAATTATTTAATCTAAGAGGATAAGATCATACATAGAACATGGTTTTTGACATAAATTTATTCGCACACGCGATAAATAATTAAAGATAAACAGACTCTTGCCAATAAATACGTGCTTTGTTACCAAGAAGACATTTACACGATTCAACGAGAACTGACATGGTCCAATTTGCGAAGGTACCTCCGACTCGGAGAAAACACATGCATGTGAATTTCCTCGATCGTGCGAGAATTCGAAGGCATACGAATTAACGAATACGCGATCCTGCACGTTTAAATACCTCTAGAGTTTACTGCCTGGGTACTTACAAGTTTGGTACAACTCGTATACAGGCTCGCGAGTCTTCATATCGGAGCCTCAAATACAAGCTCGAAACTGCGTGCGTATATCGTCGGTAAAACGGTTTACATGTACTTTAGAATATCCTTGGTATGTACGCCATTGTGTTCTCGTTCGCCATTATTTTGTACATCTCCATATTCGTCTCTCTTGTGGCTACTCGGCCATGTCAGTGTGCATATAAACTCGTGCGAGGGTTCTGGTAACGACTTACGTCCATAACCATCTAAATTTTGAATTTCTGAAATTCTTAGTTTTTGAAAGTTATCAATTTTTTGCCCAAATTTTATGTTTACATTCAATATTTAATTTTTGTACTTCTGTATATTTTAATAAGTATATTTTAATAAGTATATTTTATAAGTATACTTCTGTATATTTTAATAAGGGCTTGATCGAACATTGATATTGTTAGATAAAAATCTGAATTTCAAATAAGTATTCATTTGTATGAAACTGGACATTTTGAAAAAAAAAACTGTTACCTCATCGATCGATTTTCTGAGGAATATGATGTCGAAATACAATATCATTGACGCGATGCTAAATACACTTATTTAATTGAAAGTTAAGTATATTTCTCGATGAGACGGGTCTGAAAATTTTCGATTATCTCTTTAAAACTATCCATCAAAAATGCCATTAGTCTTCAAAAACGCATGTTATCGAACTATTGTTTGATAAAAACGCGATTTAATACAAACAAATATGAAAATCTCTCGCAGCTGTTGACGCCATGAATGAAATCAGCCGATGATGTCGAAGTTAATTGATCACCTTCATCTTATATTATTCTGTTAATAATTTTTTGGCCGTGATTTTCAGTGGAATATTTCAAAGTAAAAAACCAAGTTTTTCGAAAATTTTCTGCACAGACTGGCATTTGACTAGTGAATACTTAATTAACCACCTAGAACGCATATTTCCAGTATTTTTACTCATCAACTCCTGTATTTATGTCATCAATTTTAAACAAAAGCGTTGATTGAAAAATTCACTCACATTGGATGAGAAAACTCGGTCCCGCTAAAAAATGGGAAATAATAATTTTTCATCGAGCACAAAACAGCTTGTTCAATTTCCTTGGTTGCAGGAACATGGTTATAAGTTAGTACAAGCGTTGGAAGGTATCGTGCGGGACAGGCGAATACAAATATAGATTTATTAGGCTGGAGGAAACTGGCCAGTGAAGTGGCTATATTGGCATGGCTCAGCGAACGTTCTAGCGTCCCTTTTCCCGTTCGTCTTTCACGCGGACAAAGCCCCCTCGGGGGGATAAACGGACGTTAAATATCATTCGCGCCGTGAACCAAAAGCGAATAAATCATATTTGTACGAAAGCGTGTCCTCCTTCCACGGGGACTCTCGTTCCAGCACCTCTCGGCACGCCTCGTCGCACCGTCGAATCTGTCTCGACCCTACCCTCCCGTTACCAGCACGGTCGAAATAAGCTCTCGTCCGTACATCCCGTCACGAGAATCACAACAAAAGATGTTTTGACTCTTACAAATTTTCAATGCTTTTTCTTTTTGCATTTTGTGAAATAAATTTTTTTTAATGGTTTTTCAAGCGTAGTTTTGTGTGCGGAAAATAATCTTTTTCCGCATTCGTCTCACTTTTGCTCTCTAGTGCGAGAAAGTGGCCTGTTATTAACGTCATGGCAACAGAGTATTTCACTTTCTCTCATGGAGCGAAAAATAGTGATGAGATAACGGACTTTTAGTGGCCTAATGAATGTTATTAAATTTACGTTCATGTGTCAAAAATATGAAACTGGAAAAGGTTCTCTCATAACGCACCTCCCCAGAAACCATTAAAGAACTTATCGCGATATACACATGCAACTGGCAATCGTTGAATCGTTGACGACTTCATGCCAGTGGACATTTTCTCAGTATCCGCATATGTATATACATCACGATCGATGTGTTTTTTTCGTTTTTTTAACACACCTCTTGTTTTCAGCACCAGGAACAGAATTCTATTTGGCGCACCCTGTGTTCACTGAGGACTCGAATACTCTGACTGTGATGTGCGTGGCTGAGGATGTTTACCCCTGGCCAACGCTGAAACTTCGTCGTAACAGGTGAGCGTTAAATTTTTTTGTGATACACTATTTAGATTTATTTCTGTACTAAATTTAAATCTAATTAATTCTCAGTAGTAGAAAAGTGAAACATTAATAAAGTTGAAGTTTTAAATGAAAATGTGGAAAAGTTCGCTCACGGTAGAGATGCTTCGTTCTTTAATAAATTATTACCATGTGAAATGTAGGAAAGTCGCTCTAATGGAGAAGTTTATCACGGTGAATTTTGACCACATCTGTTATTCTGGTGTATTAAGCAAACTAATTAAATAAATCAGTAATAGGAGAGTGAGTTGACCGGCTAATATAATAATTCGGGCACCCTGCGGACTAGCTAGCGGGGACGATAGACGGCGGATATTACATCCTACCTGGAGTGAATGCACGAGGGTTATTACTCGAAATTCATGAATATAAATACGAGCCAGCGAACAAACGTTTCTAGCGAAACATCGAGAAATTTAATATCCTGTGTAGTAGAGATCAGAAAAACATGAACCTGCGCCTGAAAATTTCGCATTTTGCCTGGCCGAAGTTTGTTTCATTGTTAATTTCGCGAGCGCCAAAAGAGAAAAACAATTATGATAGCATTTCCATGTCTCGATTTTTCCTCTCCCTCTCTCTAATAATTATTCGTATAACTTTCATCCGTTTTCCACACAGGGAACTTATACGGAACCAGCAGCAGTACCACAAAAACCACACAGACGGCAGGTTCACTATCACAGCCTACGGAGTTCTGCCGATGGAGCAAGTCCAGTTGCCAGAAATATTTCGGTGCGAGCTCACGATAAAGGATGCTAATTATACAGCAACGAGAGAGTATCTTTACAACGGTGAGTTGTTTCGTTTTGTCGGAATTCCTCCAGCTCTCAAGACCATCTTTTCCGAAATCTTAAAAACCATTAATTTTATCTTTTACGGCACGCAACAAAATTAAAGATCTGTTCTTAACAAGGGAAAAATCCCGAGAAAATGATATTTCTCAGATATGAAAATTCGAGGAATTTGCAGGTATGCTTAGTAAGAAATTCTCTCGTAATTTGCGGCTGGCATCAAGAGGATGGGATAAATTCGGATATAAGGCTAGACATAAAAGCGAGTAAGAAGGCTCGATTGTATTCCGTTATAGCAAAGTTTAATAAGGAATCCCCCGTCGTGGGTGAGGATGTCGTATTCGAGGAACATTTACGTCGGAGATCCTCGGTATTTCCAGCCTGCTTTTCCTCTTCTATATGTACGTGAACTCGTATACGAAGAAATTTCGAGCCAACTTTACCTTCGTGATTATTAAATTTTTGTCTTCTCCCGCTAAAATGCGAAGACTTTTACCCTGCGGTTTCTCACTCCTCCAGATTATCGCGAGATTTCTCGAAAAATATAGAACATATTGGACTTGACAGAATTTCAGAGGAAAAACATTGTGTCGCGGAAATGGGTTTCTTGTCTTGAATTTTCCTCAGCGACTGTTTCAGATTTTTTCTAATGGGTAAGACATTTTCGATGAAACTGGAATAGGATATAGTTTAAAAAACTGTCTATTTTCAATTCCGCTAAGATTTGACCTTTCCAAAATAAAAAAATGTTGAGTGTCGAAGTGTTTTCTCACTTTTTTCGAAAACAATAAAAATATCTTGAAAAATTTGAATAAATTATATAACAATGAGGAAAAGTCTACTTTTTTAAAAGTTTACTTTGTTCTTCGTCTTCTTAACTCTTTAACTGTCATCGTAGTCTATCAATGTCTATCAATCCATACTAAATGATACTACGAACGCCAGGATAGCTTCAGATTTGAACGTAAACATAAAAATTTTGTCACTATATGGCAATAAGTGTGTCACGAAATTTTACGGTGCTTATACTTATTAAGGTTTTTTGGTAAAAGTTAGTAAATGCTCATTTTCGGGTTATATCAAGAAAGAATAGTGTAAAGAAAACTTGATAGTTCAAATTAAGCTTTCAACAATTTTGATTATATCAATGAAATATTTCGAAATGAAGTTGTAAAAACATTCGCAGCAAATTAGCTACACCGGCCATTCAGGTAAATGAAATACCAGAAGCTTAGTTCAACGTCATTATTTTCAGTTAGATCAAAATGTAAACAAAGAGCAAAGATGATAAGTTTAGGCCCATCGTGCCTCCAGACCCAAAGTCAGTGGTACAAACATTGCAAGACAGGATATGCTGCAAATACAAAATGGGGTACCCCAAAAATTTGGTGAAAATTTTTAATACTTCAAAATTTGATAAAATTTAATATGAAATAGTTTTTTCTTTGCACCGACAGTCGTGGACCCGTGGTCGATGTTGAGTTTCGGCGGTCCCACAAGTTATGCTGCATTAGGCGCGGCCAATACTTGGATGGGTGACCGCTTAACTTTCATCGGCTAACGGGTCAGCGCTGAGCGGGAGCTGGTTTTTTCTGGGTTTTTCAAGGTTTGATAACTTCGGAAAATCCAGAAAGGACGTCACCGAATGTATCGGCACGGCTTTTCTGCAGTTTTCCCGTGCCCATGTGCAAACATGTGCGAATGCGATGCACGTTAGGACTGAGGTCGGCTGCAGACGCAATAGGAGGGGGAGGGAAATAGTGGGAAAAACGAAAAATACTGGAATGAACCATGGCATAAACGGTTCTGAATGGAAGGGAAATATCATGATTGAAACTAAAAGTTGTACGAAAGGAAACCGAACTAAGTAACTAACTAGTTTTTCCTTTGCTAAAAATATTACATTTGGTGATTTTAAGATACATTTAAACAAAAATTAAAATTACAAATCAATTAACATAGCAGATAGAAAAAAATCAATTTCTTTGGGAATGAAACACATTTAAACAACAATGAAATTATATCATAAATGAAATACTTAAAATAAGACGCCAAAGCTAATGATAAGTTAACAAATTATAAAAAAAAGTTTTTTCTCACTTTTTGGAGGTGTACCCCATTTTGCTTGCTGGAAAACATTTTTTTTACAATTTTGCGATCGAATTACCTTAAATTATTTTCTCTTTTATTGTATCTGACGCAAACAATTATTAATAGCCACACAAATTTCTAGGAAAGTTTCTCAATTAAATAATTTTCATTCTCATGAATAAATATAAATAAAAATATATGTAAATAAGGCAAAAGGGGCGTTGAGTCGGGAATTAAAATTCTCGTCGTTCTCGCTTTTCTTCCTTTCGCGCCTGTGTCCTCACGGCGAACGATTCGCTTTCTCTCTCTCTTTTCTCGTGTCTCTGTACGATCGCGACCTCAATAAATCTTCGTTACTCGTCTCTCAGGAAGACGAACGCTCCGGGATATTTCAGGCGAAATAGCTCTTTCGTACAACAACGAGCCGCAGCTCTCTATAACATTTCTCTCGTTGCCTCGCGATTTTCCACCATTCGAGCTTTTATTTGACCCTCTCCTCTGAACTCTTTCTCTCTTCCTCTCTCCAACGTGACAATTACGCTCGGGATATCCGACATTTTTCATAATTAAATGTCCAATAGAGAGGACGTGTTCATCTCAGTCTCGCAAATTGAGAGTGAAAATGTATTCATTTTAAAAATCGAAAAAATAGACAAGAAAATAATTTGCGAATAAACCAATTGCACAAATAATATTTCACTACGGTGTGTGTACTTTGTAGAACAAGCTCCAATATTTATTTAATCGTACCTGGGTTTATGTATATTCAGAGAGTGAATGAAAAGTTTGGGAAATGTAAGCAACAGCTTGCGATCGGACCATAAAAGCGAGAGGAGCGTCGAACCTCATTCGGGGGATAAAACTCAAAGGCATCTCAAACCGAACGCTCCCTTCAGCCTGCAACAACTTTTGCTATTAGAGAGTTAACGCGGTAGAGAAGAAGAGCGAGCAAGGAAGAGGGAGAGGAAAAAAGTTTAGCCAAGTGGAAAAATTTCTCTCAGCGGAGGTATTTATGAATTTTTGAAAAACTGATTTTCGCAGTCGAGACGAATACAAGCCGGACCTTTATTAATATTTACGATTTTTTCACTATGCACTCATGAGCATATTATTCTCATATTTTTGTGGCCTCTCTATTCAATTTTTCATCGCACTATCGACAATATTTCAATTTACTCCGCACGGAGGAGGAAACGTTTTCCTGTGTGTAAAATTTTTTTATCCGATTTTTGATTGAATAGAATCGATTCGAAATTCAATCATGGAAAAGTGATTAATTTTTTTTCCCTTTTTATCTGACTCGATTGTGGTACGTGATACGCGCGTTTCTGGATAGGGACGAAAATGGAAGAGCTGCGAAGTAAAAAGGGATGATATAGAAAAAATGGAATGTCGCGTATTATACAACACGTATCCTACATCCCATTGTTGGACTATTGTGTGTAAACTGAGCGCATGGTGTGAAAAAAAAGATGGCGTAATCGAGTCCCCGCGAGCATTCGAGAGAAAAAGAATTTTTGTCGCCTTCGGGACGAAAGTTCGAGGCTGGATGAGCTTTGCCCGGGTGAAAAGCATCCGGAGATGGAGGAGTAAATCGGTCTGGAAAAGATCGGAAAGTCGATACACTTTGGCGAAAAGGTACGCCGCTTTCTATACACGTATTTTTCTCTCTGAAATGAACACGTATAACCGGAAACATGTACACACATACAGGGTGTCTCGCAATTCAAACTCAATCTAACGAGAAAATATTAGAATCGTGATAAAATTTGAAACACGAAATTTTCTTGGACTCCCTGTATGTGCGCGCACTACTTGACGGAAAGGTGGAAAAAGAATTTATGAACGGGATAAGTCTTTTTGTTGAAATTTTATATCGAAATGTACAGAATGTCGAGTATTCACATTCCAATTTTTCTCCGTTGCCGATCTTTTTCCTCTCGCGTCAGCTGCCTGGTATAAGGAGGGCGCAATTCTTTTTTGCGCGAGAAAATCTTTACGAGGAAATATGATAAAGATCTGACGTTAGAGGATCGAAACTGCTGCTGCTCCTTTTTTCATCCTACCGCACGCTCGTTTTATTGGAAAATAATAGTATTAAATTTGTTCGGTCGAAACTTTTCCACGGGTTTCATTGTTCGTAACACTCGAAACAAGATGCACAAAGGGAGACTCCAAGATTGAGAGAAATAGGAGGAGGAAAACTTGAACGCGAAAAAAAAAGATGAAGCTTCTTTTTTAAAGCTCGCAAGCCGAAGCTGTTAGTGAAGAGTTTGCCGCTTGTAATACGATCCTTGTTATACAGGCTGCATTACGCCTCGCACAAACTCCATTTTATTATTTTTTCATCCCCTTTTCCCGTTCATTCGCGCGAAAAGTTGAGGCTTTGTCCGAAACAGTATTTTTCACAAACTTTCCCCTCGAGAATCGCGGGCATACTAATTACAAAAATTATTCTTTTTACGAGTATCAAAAATACATAATATCGAGTGAACGAAATATTTTCAATTTTTATTAACTCTGAACGTCAAAAGAGAGAAACGAAGTGTGGATTTTGCGAAGTTTCCAGGTCACATGTGCGATTATCATTGTAGACGCGCATAATATAGAGCGCGTGTTGATAAACGCGGAGAGACTTTTGAGCTGTTTAGAAAGAATTGAAAGCAGGTGTTGTCAGAGCCATCTTTTCGCGTCTCTCTTCCTCCGTCACTTTTTTCATCCTATTCTCTCAGAGCCCTTTCGTTCATCACCGCTTTTTTTTCTCTCTCTCGTTCCCTTTTCACCCCAACTCCTGCGAGAATGGCCTAATGAAAAAAGTTTCTAACGAAGCAATTTCAAGGCTTCTCGTTCTCGGATTTCCGGCCGGTAGATTTTACCTACCTCTTGCCCCAAGACACGTACGTACATTTTGTTACAGATGTGGCTGTAATATACACTTTCCACTCGTGATGTGTGCATGGGAGCCCACAATCGAGACTGCGAAAGAACGGGAAAGCTCGGAGCTCGAGAGAGAGAGAGAAAAAAAATTGTATAATTATTTTTTTTCTTCTTCCCTCGTTGGAACATTTTTCCCCCTGTCTCTCTACTTTTGGATATAGAGTAGAGAGTACACAACTCTTTCCCCTTAGTAGAATAATGGAACGAAGTGGCTGAGAGCTATTTTATCATCATACATGTTTTCCCATGAAATGGTCTCGCAATGAAGTCGGAAAAAGAGGAAAAAACGACTAAAAACTTTTATTTTCTAGACTTATTCTTTTTTTCGAGTAGAATAACGTGTGATTTTTATCGATTATCGTGACATTTTATTTTTTCTGGGGTAGAATTCAACGCTGGATGAAAATTCTGACACGAATGTTACCGCTCCTTTGTGCTAGTTCGTATTCATACAGCCCCATCAGCATTCTTGTATTTCTCATTTTCTAAAAATTCTTTCGGACGTCTTGTCATTTCATCAGCTCAGACCTTGACTCACTTCTTCCCCTTTGAATTTCGTCTTTTTCAATGAGACGCTTTTTCCCTCGTGTAAAGAATATTATAGTTCGTATACATGCGCGCATCACGGTCGGGATCCCAGCGCACGTATACGAGCGTCAGGGAAAATTAAATCGTGTCCGGTCGCTTTTCCCACAAGAGGGAATACGATAATATCGCCCAGTAGGTTATACACAACTGGGAATAACTGTACATTATTTTTCACGTATATACCGAATTTTCCGGGCACGAGCTTGAAATAATACCGTGAAATTTTGAAAACGTTTTCTCCTTCCATCGTCGTTTATTCCCAGGTCTCTCCGCCGCCAGCACTAAATTCGCGTGTACATGTGTCGAGAAATTTCCTGTTAAATCGATAAAGCTTTGCCTTACAATATTTTTGTCCGGGCGCCACATTTTTTACCTCCCGAATCTGGCACGTTTTATAGGTTTTTGTTTCCGGTATTTTTTTTTGAACAGTTTTGTATTTTTTCAAAAACACATTTTTTTGTCGATGTAAAAAATAATTGTCTGACAGCTATTTAAAAAAAAATCACAATTCGATGCTCTGCTGGGTGTAAACTATTTTGAGGTAATTGATCAAGTATTCACTGGTAAAATGACAGTCCGTGTAGAAAATTTTCGAAAAAGTTTTTTATTACTTTTCGGATCACATGGAAAATAACGGTTTGAAATATTCCACTGAAAAGTTACTGTCAAAAAATTATAAGGAAAGTTATATATAAGTTATATAGTTAAGATGAATTTGGTCAATTGACTTCGTCGTCATCGGCTGATTTCGTTCGTGGCGTCGACAGTTGCGAGAGATTTTCACGTTTTTTCGTAATGAATCGCGTTTTTATCAAAAAATAGTTCGATAATATATATTTTTGAAGGCTCTAATCGAATCCTTGATGATTAGTTAAAGATATAATTGAATAATTTCAAACCTGTCTAATCAAGAAATATACTTCAATTTCGATTAAACGAGTGCATTTATCATCGCGCCATAAGACGTCGTACAAAATTAATGTATTTTGACATTAAATCTCTCAACAAATCGGTCGATGAAGTAAAAGTTTTTTTTCTAAATATCCATTTTCATCCAAATTAAAACATATTTCCAATTCAGATCTTTATCTCATAACATCCATGATCAATGAACCCCCTTAAATATGCATAATTCGGAGCTTTTTCCGCAAGTAAACTCTTTTAAATATTCACATACCTAAAAATAAAAAAAAAAGAAAGATGCAAAAGATACGTAGCTATTTTCGAAATAAAATGGTCTTCATTGGGAAAAAGTGCAAAGAGATTTCATTCGACGAGAGTGCCAGTTCGGGAAGGAAGTAATTGACTGGAAGAGAATTAGAGCGAGGGTATTATCGGAGCGGAAAAGCGGGATGGGATCGCCAGATTTTCATCCGGTGAAGTTGGAACTTGGGAATCCAGGCTTCTTAAACATTGAAAAATAAAAGGTCAGAGTCCAGGGGCTAAAAATAAGACAATTGAAATCCGTTTTTTTTGTCCATACAAGCACTCGGTGGTAAGAGCTTTTTCCACGTGTTTGATGGTGCTGAGGCTGGAACAGATTCCTCGTGTCGGGAGCTCACTTTACGCAAATGGCCCGCCGAGGGCAAAACACTTCGCTTCCTTGTTCCCACGAGCGAGAGTTGAGGTATCGCGCGATTGCCTTTTCCATCCGCGATTCCCCGCAGCGGTAACGTCGCCGAGCCGAAACCAGAGACCGGCGAAACGAGCGAGGAAAAAATGAAAAAAAAAGAAATAAAATGCGATGAAAAATAGAGGGCTGAGGTTTGCAAACGAAAAAACGAGGTTCATTGGGATGCGGCGAGCAAGGTGTGTGTCGCCGAATCGTGTTCTTTTCCCCTGTGTTTCAAACAATGGTAAAACGACGAAAAAAAAAACAAATTATTCGATGCACCTGTAATTTTCATTAAACATGGAATCACTTCCGCCGCCCTCTCGTGTTTTTTTCAATTTTCACGAGATTTTTAAAGATTTTCACTAATGAATCCTATATTTAATGCTCACCCGACCGTTTTGCAGATTTATTCGACAACATTTGCCGGAGACTGATAAATAAAACGATTTATAAAATATAGAGGAGGGTGGGGCACGACGGCCTCCCTCAAAAATTTGGTCGAAATTTTTTTTTGTTTTTCGGTCAAATCATGATGCCGCTCATGTGATAACATCATTTTACATAATAAGATTAATTAAAATTAATACAATTATTTTAACATTAACTTAAAATTATGATTACCGTTTAATATAGGTAATTCGTTTAAATATTTACTTAGAACTTAAATTATAATTCATAATAATTCTTCTGAATAATAATAACAATAATAATACTTGAGATATGATACAAATTTTTGACAATTATAAATTGCATCAAGATAACTCAAGTAATTATTCTTTGCAATAATCACAGATATATTCATTGGTATAATTTTCGTCAACACCTGAGCAAGAGTCATGAGACCATTTCTTACAATTTTTACACTGTATCCACGATTCTGTTAGATTCTGAGTAAAGCCCATTGCAATAATGACAATTGCAGTCATTATTTTAGATTATAAACAATTTTTCTTTAAATTTTTTGGTATTTTTGACTTTATTACTTTTTCTATGACATTATAAAGGTACGGAAATAGTATATTTGTGCTTAAAATCTTTTTTTTTCAATAAAAAAAATATTTTTTAAGATTATTTTTGGGGAGGGGGCCGTCGTGCCCCAAAAATAAAAATTTTTTTTTTCAATTTCTTGTAAAATTTTTATAGATTTACTTAAGATAGGACTAAATTAAGTTAACCTGAAGATTACAAGCTATGAAAAATAATTTTAAGGCTTAAGGGGGGCGTCGTGCCTCACCCACCCCTATGCTCAAATCCCTTCCAGAAAGTTTTTGCGTATCTCACGTTAAAATTATTTTTAAAGGTCTCTAAATGAAATTTGGCTAATTCATCGCGAAAAACGAAGTTTGTATTCAGCATTAATTCTTGGCTATCGATTTCACTCTTTTTGTACGTCCATAAAGTAGTGAACGTTTCAATAACTTTTTTAAGGATGTTGTACCTATACAGTTTCAACCAAAAATCACTGAATTTTGAAAATTTCGAAAAGCAGAAGATGCGCGATTGAAAAAAAGAAAACTATAGAGATTAATGAGAAAGATTTAGGAGAAAAATGACATTTAGCACCAATTATGTTTGGCTGGAAGAGAATTTCATTATAAGCTTTACAAAAAAGTTTTTTTCCATAGTTTCCATCTGCACAAATCTACGTTTCTGGACTTTATGGTTAAGTACATATAGCTTGTAATAAACTCGCTATTTTTATACTTTATCAATTAATTTCAGAGGAACAATGCTCCTAATCCTTTTAAAATTTGGTAGGTACTGTCTTTGGAATTCCAAAAATATTATCTCCATTTTTTAACAAAATCTCTCTTTTCTAACCATACGAAAAATGTGAATTTTTTAATTTTTCTATTTAAGAATTTCCAAAAATATATCAAAAATGGAAAAATCTATTGCAAAATACATATTTTTCTATTGAAAAAGGTATTTGTATCGAACTGTATGTACATTTTTCTATTCAAGAATTTACGAAATTCATAATGACGCGTGTTAATTTCTTTTTTAATTATCTTTAAAATTATCTTCCTAAACTTCTCCAAATTTGGCAAGCACTTTTTGGAAGTCATTATCTATGATTATGCAAATTTTCATGAAAATCCCTCTTTTTTGGTGTAAGGGTACAACATCCGTAATCAGAAATATTACAATGTTCAATATTTATCTTTAAATAATTTTCTCATACAAAACTGGGCTTTGCATACACGATTAACGTATTTTAAAATGAAACGACAATTTACTACGTTGTTTTATATACTTTTTTGCCATAGCAAATAACATATCGAAACTAATAACCGACAGTCGTGGACCCGTGGTCGATGTTGAGTTTCGGCGGTCCCACAAGTTAAGCTGCCATTGGGCGCGGTCAATACTTGGATGGATGACCGCTTAACTTTTCATCGGCTAACGGGTCGGCGCTGAGCGGGAGGTGGTTTTTTCTGGGTGTTTCGACGTTTGACAACTTCGAAAAACCCAGAAGAGACGTCACCGAATGTAACGGTACGGGTTTTCTGCAGTTTTCCCGTGCCCATGTGCAAACATGTGCGAATGCGATACAGGTTAGGACTGAAGTCGGCTGCAGACGCAAAAGGGGGGGGATA
>JAPYYX010001619.1:0-34776 GCA_030522605.1 Cremastinae sp. B BG-2022a | reverse complement strand
TATTGATTTCACGATTTCAGTTGCATAATCTTTGTTGTTCATTATGTATTTGTTTTATTTTTTCAAAAGTTGTGTTTTCTGGATATTTGTGTATTTTTCCTTTTTATTTTGCTAATAAATAAGAAATATAGAAAAAAAATTTTCGTCTGAAAATTAATTTCTTTTTTCGTCACGACAGTAGTGCAAAATCGATCGCAGTAACTTCATAAATACATACACAAAATTTCATCGAAATCGGTCCAGCCGTTTAGGAAGAGAAAAATTACATACCAACAACCGAATTTCATATATAAAAATTAAAAGCTTTGATGTCAATTTAGAATACGATTTACTGAACTTAACAGTAATTTTAAAAGCTGCTCCTAAGTTAATCAACCAGTTTGATAAAAAATGAGAATCACATAAAGGATTCGTTCACGAGGTAAATTTGATTAATACCGTGATAATAAGATAAAAGGGTTGAAGATTTGGATGCGGGATTCAATAACAATTATGAAATTTTGGAAAGATCGATATACCACAATTTCGTTAAGGCGAAATCTAATCTACGATTGTAACCGAGCGAAATGAAATTACGCTTCTTTTTCGGGCTTCTCCCTTTTTTGTTCTTCCCGCCCTTGCTCGTTGGACACGCCGAGTTCGAGAACGATTGGGAGGGGAATAAAATGGTGAGAGAATGGCGAGCACGGGTGAGAGGAAAAGTTTCCTTATCGGGAGATAAGAAAGAGAAGATACGAGGAAATGTCTAGAAAGGGAGCGAGATAGAGAGAGAGAGATGAAAATATCGAGAGAAAGATGGAAAGAGCATGGGAGTGAGTAAACGGAGATTGCTAGTGGACATTTGTCACCGATCCATGGTCTCGTGGGGTGACAAACGGTGTGCGAAGAAACCGATGAAAAAAAAGGGAAAAGGAGGAAAAAAAGAGCAAGGAACAAGAAAAGAAAGAAGAGTTTGAGGGTCTGACGAGAGTGTTCTGGACTCTTTTTTCCCGTTCCCTTTTCTCCTTCTCTCCCCTCCACTTTATTCTCCCGGTTTTCTTCTAATGCGATTCACAGACACGTGGTTTGCTTCCGTACCGAGCGAAGAGAGAATCCAATCTGTCGCCAGGAAACAAGGGTAAAAACCGCAGGACTTTTCCTACAATGTTTCGACTCACTTCGTTTAGCTTGAATTTATTTGTCTGGGAATTGAAATAAAAGAAATGGAGAAAATTAAAAAGAAATAAAAAAAAATTGTTATCGAGTCTCGATCGGGGATGATTCTTATTCTCGTGAGTTTTCGCGAAAGGATGAGTTTTGAATAATTTTCGTGCTGAAAAATATCATTTTTCTTGTCTCGAGAAATCCACTGAAATTTTCCGGACGAACCAACGTTCATTTATTCGGATGGTTGTCGGACGTTGAAACACTTCCGATTATAAATCGTTGCTCACTTTTTGCCCCTCGCTACATCCTCCGACGCGAGTCTTTCCCTGGACGAGAGAACATCGATGCGAAAGAAAAAAATGGAAAAAAAGAGATCGCTGGTCATTTGTCATTTTGATTTGACAGCGGCGTGTTGTTTAATTCGCGTAGCGCGTTTTGTCGTACGATTTACAGTAACTCTAACACGTTTTATTCTTCATTATCTAATTGAAATTTACCGACGTTCAAAATCTTATTTTTTTAATAAAAATTTTTAAAAAATCGTTTTTTATCAATCCTCCAATTATAAAATTTAATTCTTAGTCTACATTTTGCAATCAGTTTCCATCATTACTGATAAAAAATCGTGAAAATGAAACGTTTTATTCTTCATTATCTAATTGAAATTTACCGACGTTCAAAATCTTATTTTTTTTATAAATTAAAAAAATTAAAAATTATTTTTTTTATAAATTAAAAAAAAGTCGTTTTTTATCAATCCTCCAATTATTAAATTTAATTCTTAGTCTACATTTTGCAATCAGTTTCCATCGTTACTGATAAAAAATCGTGAAAATGAAAAAGTTGTCATTTTTCTTGCGATTTGTCATTTTGATTTGACAGCGGCGTGTTGTTTAATTCGCGTTACGCGTTTTGTCGTACGATTTACAACAACTCTAACACGTTTTATGCTTCATTATCTAATTGAAATTTACCGGCGTTCAAAGTCTCATTTTTTTAATTAAAAAAAATCGTTTTTTATCAATCCTTCAATTATAAAATTTAATTCTTTGTCTTCAGTTTGCATTCAGTTTCCATCGTTACTGATAAAAAATCGTGAAAATGAAAAAATTGTCATTTTTCTTTCGAATCAGAAACTTTAATCCTCCACATATGTTCTCCGTACCTTTTATAAAAAATTGGCAACTAATTAAAGAGCAAAAAAAACATCGAAATAACGTTCCAATATAAAGACCCGGCGCGAATGAAAAAAAAAAATCAAATTTTTGTCCGAATCTCTCAATGGCAAAGTTTCAAACAAACCTCGCGTTTGTTCTGTGTATCTTTTATCGAAAATTGGCCGCCGATTACGAAAACAAACGTCAAAACGAGTTTCGGGTAAAAAATCCTCGCTCCTCGATTCTTTCGGTGGAGCTTTTGAAAAAAATGTGAATGCTCGTCGCTTCGATAAATCTTCATTGATGTGACGATTCGTTGGCGCGAAAATAATGAACGAAAGAGAATAGAAGGCAGGGAGTGAAAACGTGGAAAGGAGAAAGAGGAAAAATTTTTGCAACAGAGCTCAAAGGTTTAGAACACTGGCGAAATTTAGTTATCGATCAGGCTGTCATGTCGTTACATTCAATCGACGAGACGCCATTTTTTTCTCATCCTTTTCAACAGACACGGGAGCGCATCCATCAATATTGATGTGTGCGTTTGCCTCGTGAAAGTTACACGATAGTACAGTTTGTCATATTTTCGTTACTCGCGAGAAGTGACATTATAGGAACCAGGAAGAAGAAAAAAAATCCATCCACGAATATCGTTTTATTACGACGTATTGATTAGATCGATTCATCTCCGGGTATTTTTTTCCTTACGTATAGAACTTGAAATACAATCGCCTGTGACGTATTGAATTATTTCCGTCATACTGGGTGATGGAAAGAAAAAAAAATCATGCAAATATTTTTTTAACATCTATTTAATGAGAATTATTAAATTATTTTGGTTTCAACTCATTGTCTTAAAAATTTAAATTTGAAAAAAAAACTAATTTTTAATCCCACGTGTGCTTCAAAAAATAATCGACTGACAATTTGAGTTATTTTAAAGAAATTAATCAACAGAAAAAATCATTTGAAATTATTTCCAGAATTTTCTTTTACTCCAACACATAAAATCAAATATCGCCGCTGGGAATATAGCGACACACTTACTTCGCATTTACGTAGATTTGGAAAAGAGCTCTTTTCGTGCCTGGTTGAAGCGAATATTTCTCATACAGGAAGGATATTTTTTCAAATCTTTGTTCGCTGTCGAGAAAAATCACCATGCATGAGTATGAACAGAAGGAGAGAAAAGGAATGCGATAGAAAAAAGAATTTTCCTGTGGAAGATTTTTCGCGGCGAAGAAAAAAGAAGAGAAGGAGAAAAAGGAAAAAAATAAAATAATTTATTTGGTGCCCTCTTGCTGTGCCGAGCACATTTTTCAGAAATTCAGGCTTTTCCTTGTTGCAATAACACCAGGAGAGTCTGTGATATATCTGCATAATGTATGTATATACGAACATTTCCCCGCTCTCTATGGGGAAGGGCAAAACTATATGAGAAACCTTCTTTCATTCCCTATGTACATAATACATAAATACATACGTATATGTATAAATATAACGCAAACGCTCCGGAGCTTTTTCCATCTGAAATGGAACAATTTGTTGGCAGAAGGAATTTTTTTTTCCTCCATTCTCTCATGCACCCTCGCTTTGTTAAATTTCATTGAAAGAAAAAGAAACTCGAATGAACAAGCGAAACAATAAATTTTTAAGAAATTATTTTTTTTACATTATTCCTCGGTATTTACTTCCTCGTTCCATGCAAATTAGACGGATTTAAATATTTCATAGGCAAATTTTCTTCCCTTCCGTACAAAATATCTCATAAATATTTCCGTCTATAAACGCGCATGTATGGAGTTTTTTCACGTATGGATTGTACGAATTTGAATTTTGTCGTGCGTCTCGCATACGACTCGTAAAATCCATAATATTGTGCCCGCACCAGGCGTTCGCTTTCTTTTATTTTTTTTTCGTTCTCTGTCGTTCTCTCTCTTCTTTCTTTCTCTCGCTCGATCTTGGTATACGGATTTTTTTTACAATATTTCTCGATATACGTTCTCTCTCGATTTCCCTTCCTCCCCGTTTCATTCGTAAAAATATCGAGCCTGCCGCGAAGGAAGTCTTTCGTATTTTTCGTCACGCATTTTTCTCCTTAGCACGCATTATCGCGCAACACGTGCTCCAACTTTAAAAAATCTCCTGGCGCATTATATGTCGGAATATCCAGGGGAGACGCTCGCATAAAGCGTACATCACTTCCGATAAAAATATTCAAAACTTCCTCAAAATATCATTTCGAAATTTCATCTCGGGTCGGAGGCGAAAATAATGATAAAATAACGCGCAATAAGTTCTTCCTCTGGATTTTTATTCTGAAATTTCGTCTGCCAGGCGTTTCGAATGTCGGAAAATAATTTGAGTGAAAATGTATTTTAGAAAAATTGTGAAACGCCGGATGTGTTTTATCTTGAATCAAAAACTGTCTCAAATAATGTCGAATTTAATATAAAATGAATATAAAAATGACAATAAAATGATTTGTCAATAATTATTCTTCCCGGATATTCAAACGTGAAAAAATTAATCCAATTCCAAAATAAATTCTGGCTAAACGCGTTAAATTGTAAAGAGAATATTTTTCCTTGCTCCTCTCGAGCCGGATAAAAAAGTATGAATCGGAAAATAGGATTATACATTCGATTTATGAGGTTCGATAATAATGTGGGCTGATTAATAGCTTCCTATTAAACGTACCTGTCGCCTGAAGGAGACCAGATGATAATGTCAGAATATTGGTCCTGGCGTTTTTATTACGTCGAGACTATCAGCCCGAAACTGGAAACGTTTCCCCGGGTGATAAAGATTTTTCGTCAAAGAACAGTGCACGATAAGATTACGAAGGGAGGAAAAGAGAGAAAGAAAAAAAAACGAGATGAAAAAGAGAGGAAGGAGCGAAGGTGAAAACGAGAACGAGAATAATCGAAGTAATTTTTTTATGTCATCAGAAAGTCGTCAGTCTTCATGGGTGTTATTGGGCAATCTCTGTCTGCAACATCAATCACCTTTCCAGCGTCTGATGTGTTATGTGACGAGGCGTATGTAACGTGCGAACCCTTCTGTACACACATGTAGAAGGAATTCCATCTCAACTGTTTCATCGTTAAAAAATCACAACTTTTTCATCCAACATTCGTTGCCAATTTTTTTAAAATCACTCCACCAAACTTGTAATTTTTAAATTATAATACTAAGCATTTTATTAAATTTAAGTCTATTTTTATCATTTAAACATTGTGGACTAAAAAAATCAATTCAATTCCAAGTTTGCAAAATGATATTAAAAAGAGTATTTTTTTAGTTTTAATTTGATAATTAGTATCGTTTTTATCTCTATTTCTAATTTACAGAAATTTTACAGTTTATTATAAATATTTATAAAAATAAATGAGTGAAATAATATTGAATGTGGGTGTGGGAAAGAATTGCCGAGTTTTAAGCGAAATGACCTATGGATGTGGCATTAGGGCTTTATATCCCGAGGGATCGACATCATTGTCAGGAAAGCTCTGATCGGACACCTATGATTTCCCCTTCGGTAGACTCCGCTGTTCATCCTTTTCTGGAGCTAACGCGCCTACAGGAAAAAAACTCATTCTCGGAGTTCTTAAATCCCGGAGGATGGTTTTTACGCGCTTCCTCAACTCCACGGGCGAAGCTTCGCTCGAAATTGATCTTGCGAGGATCTCTCCTGTATTTCAGTCCTTTCTTCGAACACTGCACACATTTTCAAATCAGTCCGAGTCCCGGGTCAGACAATCACATACAATCACAGATTATCAGGAACAAACTTAGCACTCGTTGCGGGTGGAGTAAAGAAAAGAGTGTAGGAAAAGCTCTCGAGTCCCTTTGCTTGCACCCTCGCTCAATGGACCCGAAGTGTCGCGATCGTAAGAGATTGCTTTCGTCTCGATGTTCTTTCCTCTCTATTTTCTTTCCCCTTTATTTTCCTTTTCTCTCTATTTTCTTCTTCCTGTTCCCAAGCTCTTAGCATCGGTGGAGAGAAAAAAAAAGATCCAAGAAAAAGCGCACGACGTGTAAGAGACTTTTTATTGCTCTGTCCCCGTGCGCGGTTGCATCAATTTAATTTGCATGTAATACACCGATTGATTGAAAAAATACAGAATATTCTCGAGATAAAACTTCCATTTTAATTTCTCGGCACAGACGGGCGAAAGCAATTAAATTTTTCATAAAAAAATGAAAAAATGAAGGAAATATTGAAATGTAATTGATGTTTTCACATCCCAGACTCACCAGATGGAAAGAAAAATTTATGTTACCGAGGAACACACATTTTCTCTTCATCTTCTTAGGGTTGAAGAATGATATAGTGGCCTGTGATATAGAATTGAGGCTCCGAAACCCCATTACAGGAGACTACGAGATTTTCTTAGGTAAAAGCTGCTCCATAGAGAAAGAGAGAAAACGAGAGCTTTTTTTCACCCACACATTTTTCATGTTTTTTTTCGTCTCTTCTTCTCTCCCTGTCTTTTTTTGTCCTTGTCTGTGAGCCTGGGAGTTTCTGTATATTGTTAAGAGAAAATGAAGGGAGGAGTGTGAATTATCCTCTCGAGGGTGCTCAATAACAATCACTGCTCTGCACGTACACGTAAGTTTTCCGTATAGTAACACGTACTCTGTAATATACTTCAGTGTACACAACGAAAAAAAAAATCGCCTCGCACAGTCCTCTGTATCCCTTTTCGGAAGTATTTTCCTTTCCACTTTTTTTTCCTTCCTCTTTTATTTTCCCTCGAATCCCCGAGGAACAGGGAGTCTGGATTTTGATTATGCTTCATTTGTAAATACGATATGATGCGGGAGCTGAATTATTTTTTTCTCTCCGCGGAGGGTGCGATTTCGAACGAGAATGAACGATTTTTGGAAAAATAAAAATAAATTAGCAAATTACTCGTGAAAAAGGAGGTGGCGAATTTTTTTTTGGTATTATTTACTCATTTTTCGTAATGGAATGAAAATTTGTGAGAAAAATTGCTCATGAATGCATACCCGAAAAAAGTGAATTTATACGATCGGTTTTCTGGCGATCGACCAAGTCAAACAATATTGGGCGTGTCGAATACTGTGATGGGTGACCGCTTAGTCTCACATACTGACCGGAAAGCGATTTTTCTTTGGTCCCTCGAAATTTAAGCATTAAAAAAAACAGACTGTATTGGCACGAGTTTTGCTGAGTATCTATGTGCCCTCGGGTGGATGCAATACAATTTTTGATACTATATCAGAGACAAATTCAAATATAATCGAAGATACACGACGTAGAGAAAAAAAATGTAAAAACCTCTAAAAAGATTTATAAAGAAAACGACAGACGAATTTAGGCAAGAAAACGATAAATGCATGAATGGCTTTAAAAAAAATTGATAAACACTCCGAAAATCATTGGGACTTTATGCTTGAGAAAATGGCACATGCATAATATAAAAGGGCAGAAAATAAGCTTTGTATTACCGTTTCTCTCTAGCCAAGTGTCGCGAGCACAGTCATGAAACTCACACAGTGGATAAAGTTGCAAAGCTCGGTGGTGCGGAGGCTCTCCTTGACTGGCGTTATGCTGGTACCGCGACGAATTGTCCGAGCCAGAAGTCCGACGAAGGGTGAACGGGATCAGAGACAGCAGAGCGGTCCATTTCATTCGGTTTGCTTCGTTCGCTCGGTCCTTCCTTATACCGCACCCCCGTACAAAAGTACACGAAATCGTCCCCTGGATTGTACCAACATTTTCCGCCCACTGCGACCGGGGACGTTTGCCAGGAGCTGGCGAATCCGTCCAGGATTCTGTCTAGTCGGCGCCAAACCTCCTCGGCCCAGAATGCGAGAAATTCAAACATTCAAACCTACGTTTTTCCTCCTTTTTCCACTATCTCAACATTCCGCTATTTACATTTATTCAGAGAGAGTCCTCGGAAAACTAATTTCAAAAATAACTCCGAATGTAGTCATCGCGGAAAAGTCCATGCGCAATGATTTAACGAATTCTTATTTCTAAAATGTCGATAGTCGTTTGGGTTTCAAGTCACTTCCCGTCTCTGCAATCTTTCTCAGCGGGCATTGGACGGGATAAAAAAACGGAATGTGTGCGCGTACACATCGGGAAAAAGCTAGACAGCGTTTCACTCTGCAAGCCGCGTCGTTCGTTCAACTTCCTTCCTTCTTCCTTCCTATCCGCCTCTGCAGCATGGCGACCGTGGCCAGCGACGCATTTTAAACATTTCACGACGATCTACGCCCCGCTGGCATCCACACCCTCCAGACTTCCCACTACATTTCTTCTTTCCCCTTTCCTCCGTCCCCGCTGGCACCGACACCCAGAAGAGAAGAAGACTCTTTCCCTGAATTATATGTTCCTTTAGCTCCGACTGCGAAACCACTAATCCAGACACTCTCTCTTCTCTCTATTTCTTCGCATACCTTTCCCTCCTATCCTCCGGTTCACTCAGTCCTTTCTCCTCTCGTTATGCAAACCGCGTTCCTCATTTGTTCTCGAAATAATCTCCGGTATTCCGGTAGTCTAATGCCGCATGATTGAGAAGACTTTTTCATTTTTACCTCATCGGGCGATTCCTAAGGATTCCCGAAGAAACGACGCAATTTATCTGAAATTATAGGAGCTGCTTCAACCCTATCCGTGCTTGTCACACTTACGGTGAATACCGAAGTGTCAGATACTGAGATGTCAGATTGCTTTGGAACGAATATGACCTGGAAAGGAAAATAGACTGAAGTTATTTGATTGATACCGTAACCGGAAGGTACCAAATGTCTTCGAAATTGATGTGACAATAATTAGACAGTTGACATAGAAAAATGACATGTGCATTCACGTTTCCCGAAATCTCATCATGATATTCATGAATACTGAAATTTCTGATTACTCGGTTGAGTGAATTCAATTTCAATGTTATGCATTTGTTGAAATTACGGATTAGTGTTTCGTTTTCTACCTTAACTTTGTTCATAGCTAAAAATCAGCCACTGCCTTCAATCAGGTCCTCAGGCGTTAGAAGTACATGGACACTACTTCCAGGTACAAAACTCATAGCTAACATTATCATGATATTCAAAATAGCAGCAGTACGTTGAAAAATGATGTGAAATTATGCGGACCAATAACACCTCAAACACTCTCAGTGAATACCAAAATTTGGAATTGCTCGTATGTGAGAATATGACATCAAGATGTGGATTTATTTGAAATTACAGTGACAATAAGGTCTGATGTATGTATGAGCAGTTTTCTTCGTATATACGTCAGGGTCGCTAAATCTCTATTCAGGTACAACGCTCGAAGCTATATCTCTTCAAAGCGAAGGACCTTTTGGCTCCGGCTCATCTCTCTGGGAATACATCTAATCAAAATTCTGTCAGGGTTATATTTGCCCCAACGGAACGCAATGGCCAACGACGTTACACAGAATCGGAAATCCCAATACAATTTGATTAGTAATGTATAGGGTTATCGTACCGTTCCGGGAACACCGAATATTACACTGGTCGAAATGCGAGCGGCGTTCTTGATGGCTAAGAGACCGGGCTTATCTTTCCAAACTGGAAATTTCCTCAATAACTCGTAATGTCAAAGATAAAAGGATATTTCGAAAAAATATACCGCGAGTTGACTGAAGAATCAGGGTCAAGGGACCGGCAGGGGCTTGAGGTTGTGACGAGAGTTTGGAATTTTCCGAACGTCGCGCATCCTCGTTGAGGAGCGTTGTAGCGCACAATGTATAAATAAAAGGAAGCTTTTCGCTTCAGCTTCTACATCATCATCCTTATACACGTAATCCAATTGTCGGAAAGCTTTCTCTCCTTGGCCATCTCCGTCTCTCTTCGGGGTTCTCGGCCCCGTATTGTCGAGACGAAAGGATGAGAAGCCTTCTGTTAAAGCTTCTATAGCAGGAGGGTGCTTGTACGTTCCGCCTACCAAACGGGTGTCCTGAAAGTTGATGCTAGCATCAGGAAAACTTGATTTCATATGAAATTCCAATTCCAAAGGTACCTGAAGGTCTTTTGATTGGAATCAAATTCGCATACCAGTTGATTACAACAAAATGATCAATTGGTCTTAACGATTTACTGGAATCTAAAGACCTTCCAATACATACCTCATCAGAATTATCCCGTAGATCAGTCTCATCATCATCAACTTTCATTTTCAGGACACCCAGTAGATATACATATTGCTGGTCTATAGCTCGTGTGCACTTTCGTAGTACGACGGCTAAATGACGCCATCCGGCTAAAGCCCGCTGATGTCCCAGCGAGGTGAAGGAGAGAACCGCACTGAACGACACGATTTATTCAAATTTCGAGCTTATCCCACAGGATCGAGAGGGGAAAAAGCTTCAGCGGTATAAGTTTCAGAAGGCTTTTTTTTCTTCGAGACGTATACGCCGTCGCGTTTTACTTTTTCTACGTGGTTGTGGATCCTGAAGAAAGTGGAGACAGTAAACGTGTCTTCACCATCATTCTATACGAGCGGGCTCGTTCCGCGTCTCCTCTATGTTACTATAAATGCTCGACGTATACTCGTCTCCAAGGATATCGAAGGGTGTCCGTCGCACATCCTGGCTTCCCGCCTTGCAGACGTCTCTTGCCCTTCAGCCATGGCCCTTCGAGTATTCGAACAATAGAAGGGCTAAGCAAAAGCTTTCCAACTTTCACAACCCTCAGATTTCCAACCCTCTCACTCCCTTATTCTTTTTTCCTTCGCGTCAACCACGTCGGACATCTTTTCCATCCAGACGTGACTCAGCCTCCCCTCATGGCCCTCGACTGGGCCAAGGGAGAAAAGTTTTCTTCTCTCGCTGAGGGAAGACCGGTTCCTCGTTATGGAACACGATGAGCCTTCCGAGTATCATCCAATGTACTCGCATACATTTTTTTCCTCCAAAATTGCCGTGGCAGATTAAAAAAAGAAGGGAGAATAAGAGAAAGTTTCATCCCTCTAATATCTCGGACTCAACGAGTTGTCAAACTCATTTTTACTTTTTCAGTGTAGAAAGTTTTCGTTCGCGACTCACTTCGCCCCCTTACGTCGGAAATAAACGACTACGATTTTCTTAAATTCGCACGAGAATTTTTCCCGCAACGAGAAGTGAATAATCAAATAAGCTCTCAAACGTTGAAAGATTTTTCACGCCGCTCTACTTGCGACTATTCGCTGTTTGTAATGCGAACGTGTTTGGCAATTGGACAAATTTTTCAATCGTGGAGGAAGTCAAGGAAATTCTCAACGGAGCGAACCTGCGGAAAAATTCGTGTACTCTCCACTCGGTTCTTGGTTCGCTCACTGCGCGGATATTGTTTGCCGTACTGGCACAAAGCCTGCAAGGAAAACTTGAGCTCCTCGTCCGGTTGGAAAAAGGAGCGAGAGGAGCGAAGGCAAAAGAGAAAATGCGAAAGGAGAAAGAGGAAGAGAAAAAAGCTCGATGTTGTACGGGATGTACGGCCGGTTGGCTTTCAGGACGAGAGGCGGAAAGCTCCAGTCGTGCGTGGCCGAAGTAGAGAAAAAAAAGAGAGCAAAGAGACGAACAAACTCAGAGAGAGAGCAGGAACGAGGGGAAAGACTAGTGAAAAAAAATTCGAAGAGGAAGAAAGAGACTCAAAATGACAAGCGTAAGTGTAATACCATGTAAATGTAAGACTGGAACGTGTATTATGGTTCGCGTCCTGGGGAAAGAGGGCTCGAGGCTCCCCTGGATATGCCGAGGAGAGATTTCCATCCCTTCGAATCCCGGGTGCCATTTAATAGCGCAGCTTGCTCCTGTCCCAGCGATCTTAAATCTCGGGTGCGAAAGACGAGAGAACATCCCTTGCTCTTTGCTCTTTCCCTCTCTCGGCGACAAATAAATGGTCGTTGATGTTACGTGTCTCACCAGGAACGATTGATACATACTAAAAGGCGGAGAGAAGAAACAAAAGAAAAAAAAGCACACAGAAAAAGACACGTCTGACTTGCCTCGCACGTATCAGAGCCCCCGATCGTTTCGCACATCCAGCGTCGCTTTTCAGCCATTCCGCAGGTCTTTTTCCGACACGTGTGGATTATTATCCTGTCGTGCGGAGACGAAAAAAAACAAGGAGGCACCGTAAGCCCCCCTCTGCGACGAAAGAATCGATCTCCATTTCTCGTCAAGATAAGAACAGATAAGAAGAAGCTTTTCAAGAAAAAAAGGCAACTCCGCGAGAGGAAACCTGTTTTGTGAAATTGTGAAGGACTGATACAAATCGTTGCGATTCTGAATCTTCTTTCACGTCTTTTTACACCTCACGATTTGCCATAATGTAACACGAGAACGGCGATTAATCAAAAACGTGACGCGGCAATTTCCAGCTTAACAAAGTAATCGTGAATTTTCATCCACTTAATATTTTGCTGCCGCTTCCATTGTAATTAACGCCGAATATGCGAAATTGCCTTAAACGGCGAATAAAAAGAAATGAACCAATCAAGCGGAATCCAAGCGCCTAACCACCTTCGGAAAATAAAATTCATGGATGCCTGGAAATTAAGCAATCAAACTAAAAAGCATCAAGCTTTGTTCCCCCCATTTAAAAAAATCGTTAATAAAATCGAGGAGAGGAGCACGGCGGAAGCTGAAGGCAGAAAACAGCTTGGCCCTTATTCTCCCGGAGCAAAAGCGTTTTTCTTTCCCTCCCTCTCTTTTTTTGTTTAGCAAAATCTCAGTCCAGGGAAGCTCGGTTATAGCCAAATGCCTGTGCTTACTTTACGTTCCTCGTTTCGCTCGCTGGCCGATGTTTCGGAATTAATGTTCGAAGTTCTCTTATACCCCATTCCCTCGTTGTAAAGTTGGCGGAGCAGCTTCGCCGGAATTCCGCTCGCGGACGGCTCTAACTCACCTCGTCCGCGCACATAGACGATTTCCACTGGCACACGGACCAGCACACGCTTCCACATTTTCATGCTCTGTCTAACCCTTTCTCTTCATCATTTCATCTTGTTCCATCTCCATTATATCGCTTGATGGAACACGAACTATCCCACTCTCATAATCGGAGCCTCCTTCACTCCTCTTCGTTTTCCTCCCCTTGATATCGGCGTATTAAAACACGACAAGAGATCGCAACCAAGTTCCAGTATCGAATTATGGGAACGAGAGAATTTTCCTTCGATAGTGGATTCTCTCGCGAATCCGAGAAAATAGAGTACCAGGACTTATAAATGGGAAACCGGCTAATCATTGGCCAGACATTTGTTGGACCTTCCAGTATCGTGGATTCTGACTTCTGATTGAAACTGGCCAATAATTATCTCTGCTCTTCCAATAATCGTGGTTTTACTTTATACATCGCATTAGGTGCGCTCAGACGAGAATTTCCATGGAGCTCTTCCCAGGGAATCGATGAGATCCCGCTTCTATCAACTTACCCGCATTATCGACACTCTCTATCTATATCTACCTGGATTTATATACACACACACATTTACCTGAGGCAACCACTGGATGTACCACTAATGCGAATGGCTTGGGCGAGTTCGTGCGTTTACCAACTAAAGTTAAGCGTCATCGGGAATTATGCACCCAACGGAATTCCGATACCTCAACCTCTATTTTTTTCTTCATTGTACATCTCGCTGAAGACACTTTACGACCTTATCGTGACGAGAGTTTCTGATAAAAGTTTATGAATCTCGGAACGTTTTTTTTTTCATTTTGAATCGAAATTGTCTAAAGATAAGTTGGTAAGTACGCTGGAAATATTGAAGGGATTTTCATGAAGGGTGAGAACGAGTGACAAGCGATTCCAGAGTCCAGGATGAAAGAGGTTCGTTAGAAAGTTATCCGATTAAACGGCGTGATTGTGAATTCCGAAGGCCTCCCGGTGCACGTGACGAATAATCATGATGGTTGAAAAAAGGGAATCTTCAACGAAATGTTCTCTTTCGATGAAAACTTACATTTTTTGCTCTTTTGAAAAAAGCACGGCGAAAAAAACTCGACGAAGGTATGAAAGGGAATTCAGAGAGATAAAAAAGAAAAAGGATGAAAGAAGAAGAAATTTCGCGGATTTAAGGCAGGGCTAAGAGGTTGTACATTCGTTTCGCTGACCGAGAGAAAATTCCAAAAAGGTTCCAGTCCAATTCACCATCTTTGCTCGAGGGGAAGGTTCGTGCTTCTTTAACTCTTCTATATACACTTTGTATAAGCTCTTGAAGCGTTGACTCCGGTAGTGCAAGCTTTTTATCTTTTCTCCCTTATTTATTTGGGGAAAAGTCAGAGGCTGCGTGTACGTGGAGAAAGCCAGCTCGCGTTCTGACCGACGTCCAAAACGGTGAGTTGCCTTTTATCTTTTTGCATTGCCCGGGCCTGTGTGAATCATCATGCAAAAGTCTGCTGTTATAAACGTGCGCGAGTTACGAGGGAGAACCAACCCCTTTTCACTCATTCTTTTCATTTCTGCTGAGGAACCTCGTGCATCAACTGTTCTCTCGTCTTCTCCGCAGCTCTCCACTCTTCAAAGACCGAAATAACCCAACACGTTTGGCCCCAACTCGCTCCGCATTGTGAAGAAAAAATGCTGCTCCATAGAAGAATGATGGCAAAAAAGGAAACACTTGCTACAAACTCGATTTGAATCCCTAAGAAAAAGTGGTACGTTCTTTCGTCCTTTGAGCTCCGAATTCCTCATTCATCGTCCGGAATGATCAATCAAGGTCTAGGAATATCTGGAGCGTCGATTCGTCATTGTAACTGACCGCGATCTTGGGAAGGCTACGAACACGCGTTTCCACTCTTGGTGACAGTTTGACCGTTCAATTATCGCGCGGACACGCCTGCATCCTTTCGTCGATGAATCGGAAGGTCCGGATGAGTCGAAAACCGATCGATCAGAGTCAGTCACGGAGAATCCGTTCGATCGTGACGATCGTAACGTCAGACGTGATGAACGTCTTAGGTGCGAGGCCGGAGCAACCCTGGAGTCGTAACGATCCTAGAGATTAGCCGGCGCAGGAGCAACCGAGGATTTATCAATCTGGAGTTCTGTTGTCTGGCCAGTTAATGCGCTTTCGGAATCGCGTGCATTATGTCCATAACACTTAAGCTGATCATCCGGATTTGATGCTGATTATTACCCTTATAAGCAAATCAGGCTGCGCGCCTCGACGGTACCGAGATCTTAATAGATCAGGATCAAAGATCAATTTCGAATACATTCGTACTACAAATCAAAATGAAATCGAATCACTCCTAATACGTTTATGATCACTGCATTAAGTATGATTTCAATGTTACGTAAGACCCTTCATCAACTGATTAATTGAAGCCAATTTTGATTAACTTCACACGAAAAAGCATAAAAAATGATATTAATTCATTAAGTATACGTAAAGGGAAAAAGACAACGCTGAAGAAAATATCTTTTAAAAACAGTTACTCACATGCTGCTGCGTGATTACATTAAGTCAAACACAGTAAAGCTCAGTTGTGGTCTCCAGCCTATTAGTTGGAACAGTGTGTATAAAGGGGAGGCAGCACGTCGAGTGTTACATCTGCTATCGCAAACGGTAGGAAGTAGTCGGAAAGCCGGATTTTCGAGTCACCCACTCGGTATCAGGCAAGGCGCACACAATTCTCTTTCCCCTTTTTCGATTCCCTTCCGGGTAGACATGCTTGACTTCTGTTTTTCCAGGGAAATCTGCTCTCTCCGTAGCTCGGTAGAAATTTCTCTGGTGCACCGCGGGCAACTTTAGCCACGAGCAAGCATCAACGTCGCCTGCGCGCGTCCTAATTACGAGCTTTGCTGAGGCTCGAAAGCACACCCAGTAGTATCCTTCATCCACAAGCCTTCCACATAAGGGGTCTTATCCTGGTTTTACCAGACGCCCGACTATCTTCTGCACCCTCTCTGTCCCCTTTCAGCTCATATAATGCCCGCTAGACCGAGCTTTCACTTATATCACGCGCACACCCTGGTGCAAGCGCAACGGAGGCTCATACAAAGAATATACGTACTGAGCACATTCGTGCTAACCTTGCCTCTCGTATTTTCATATTCTAAGAAACAACCGCGGAAACTGACGTTCCCAGATTACACTAAACTAGGAATTATCAAGAAACTTATTTCTACATTAGCATAATTACAACAATAATTCAAACACTAAAAAAACCAAGTAATAAACAAAATATTAAGAATCATCACAGAAGTTCTTCGCAGCCAACAGTAGTTAGGTCACAATTGTAATGATATGAAAGTAACGTATCTAATAAATAAATGGTTGGACCTGTTAGCCAACTTATGCACTAGCCAACTGGGGAAGCAGCAACCATGACAGCACCGAATGTCATAAGTCACTTGAGGCTCTAAGTACTTTTGCTTTTTAATTTAAACATGATATATGTGGACGAAGACTGTACTTCGGTATCAAAGTGCTCGTATGGAAAGAAACGTGTTAGAAAGCCCTGGAGGGATGGTTACTTCAGGGAGCCCTGGTCCCATCTCCATTTACAAGGAATATCTCGTTTCAAAGATTCACACAAAAATGCGTATATACGAGCTTTTTGCGCGTTACGCTTGATCGTATGAGTGCAGAGTCGCACGTACGACGTTGTCCAAGAGCATAAATGTGCTCGAAAAGGCAAATCGTCGCTTCTACGAAACATTTGAAAGTCTCTTGGCGCCTCGTAGTCGACGATGCAGAACGACATCACTATATCATACATAATATTCCTTTCAATCTCTTTTTCCTCTCTCCACGGTTTCCTCTTTTCCATTTTTTACCATTTCTTTTCCCCGTTAACAGATTTTTCTCGCAATGTTTTTTTTTCTCGAGGCGAGAGAAAGGGATCGATGGATCGATGAAACTTTTTCTTTTTATCTCTTGGCTTGCTCGCAAATTTCCAGGAGACTCGCGGGTCCGATGATTCTCTTCGTGTTTTTTTTAAACCTTTTTTGCTCTGTAAACCCGCAGTGCCTCCGCGCTAAGAAAACTTTCGCGTTAAAGTACAAATGCGACTTCCGCTCGACTTGCAAAGCTCGATTAACTTGTGTTAGGAAGTATACCTGTATAAAAACGTAAATAGATATATCTGCCCGTTTTTTGTGTGTGTTTTGTATTGGTGCTGTAAAAGTATAGCGGGAAGTAATCCTGAAAAGGAGAGGTTACCCCAACACTGCCAACAGACTTATCTGGTAAAGGTTGTACAAAGTGGTATACCGGTTAGAACTTTTTAAAAGCACAGAGTTGAGATATCTCTCTTTTCCTCTCTCTCTCTCTCTCTCTTTGTATCTGTTCTCATTCTCTCCGGCCGGTATAAAAAAGCTTCCAACTATCCTCCTCTAATGACTATCTTCCACGATTAGACTAAATTCTTTTCACTTTTTTTTCTTCATTCGAAACTCTGTACACTCACATCCTTTTTTTTAATCAAATAATTACACTCTTGCGAAATCTGGAGAGAACTTCTTACTCGAATGCTAGCTACCAAGTTTTTATTGACCTCTTACAATTTTTTTGTAGTTAAATTTTTTCAAATGAGGACAACTGTTTCCCACAGATGTTAATGAACAATAGTTGAAGTAGATTCAAAGAGGCATTCAATTCACGTTTCTGAAATGCAGCAGTAACATTAATATGGTTAACTGAAAATTGCAGGTGAGTAATTGGTATGAAAACTAATTGATAAACGTTTGAGGAATGCGTGAGATAACGAACTGAGTAAATGAGTTATTTGAGACATTAGCGAATGGATGTCGAATGACGTACGCGTGTTGAAGGCATATTTATCGTGCTCATTGAATTCGTGTCTTTCATCCATGAACTCAAAAGCTTTTGGATTCTGTCTCAACCGCCGGAAAAGTCTCATATAACTCCATCGCCCGGTAAAGACGGAATGAGAGCGAGCGCGCGAGATGGAAAGAGACTATGCTGCCCGGGACTTCTGAATGTTTCCATTTGCTCCGCTGGCTTTTCCCTTTTGTTCCCTTCTCTCCCGTCGTTTCCCGTACATTGCTCGCGCACAGTTACTCTCGTCTTTAATCGCATTCTGCCGCTCGAGTAATTAAAATGCTCCTGGTATAAAGAGAAAGAGAGAGAGAGAGGGATGTAGAGAGAAAGGAAGGCATTAGCGATTCCGGACGAGCCCAGCAGAGGAACAACTTTTCTGATCAATGTCCGAGGAAGTAGATACTGAAGAGATCCTGGTGTTTAATGCAGTAGAGATAAGTAAACGTTGACTCGAGTCGAACTACCTGAAAAGTCACCTATCAAACTCTTTTTCCTGACGGTTTAGTTTCCAGAATTAAAAGAGCACCAGATTGCTATCATCATCATTTAATGACTAGACCATTATCATCATCAATTGGAGTATCTTTCAACGAAGAGTCAAACAATAAAAAAAAATCAATCATGATGGTCATCATAATCATGATCATTGCTATTGTTATTAGTGTAACAAATCATCATCAGACATCATCTGCACTCTGTTTCAAATTTTGCAATGACCAAAAAACTAGATCATCATTGATACATTTTAAGAATGTTTCCATCATAATCTTCTTGTAGTTTCTTCTTTCATTATTATTTATTCATTTAATTAATTTGGAATTGTTTTTTTCGTAGTTAATTTCCTTTACAAAGTAAGACGATACCATTGCAACTTCGGGAGCCTAAAATAAAGTTATTGTGTAATTACTTCGAGCTTCCCTAGCACGCAAAATCCAGCGTCATTCCATCTTTCAGTCCCGGGGTAATAATCAGACCCTCAAAATACCCAAGGCTCGCTTTAAATGGGTGAAAACTACCACTTTCAAGGGTTCAACCGAGGGTCGTCCCAACAAATTGTTAAACTCACTTCGGGATTGAAATAAAAAAAAGAAGGAAAATGGGATGACAAATTATCTAATGGGCGATTTGTCATTCGACTCTTATCAACATTTATCAATTGCTTCTTGAAAAACGCGCAATGAATTTTAGTCGGAAAATTCCATAATTAAAGAAATCAACAGTAAAAAAATTGTAATTAAATACGTGATTAAAATCTCGCAGCATGTTTCGGAATAATGAGAGCCCCGTGTATCGCAATATATCCTCAACGTATACTCGCTGGATGCAGACACGAATATATCTCGGAGTGTGCACAAGGGGGAGAAATTGATTTTCAGTAATTTGTAAAGCCACCTGCGACCAAGTTCATCCGGAATTTGGTGGCAAGACGTCGAAAATTTTTGGAGCTTGAAAATTACGAAATTGGGGGGTAGTAGATAAGAATTGGAATTTTTTCAATTCTCTTTGGCGCTGGTAACAGAAAGGAGTCGCGAAATCGTCAAAGCAAAAGCGGCAGGCGCTCTTTTGAACGTGTTTCCTCGAGAATAAAAGTAACCGGAAGTAAGTCCGTACGTGTGTGGAAACGTGTATGGGAGTAATGGCAAAAGGACAGGATACCGATGGATGCGTTGGTTCCGGTATCGACCTGCAGGGCGTGTCTTCTTCGCTCGGGAGGGGCGGAAAGCCCGCTCAAGCCTCGCTCTATCCGTCCGCTCTCACCCTTGCGATTTACCCTTCTCCCGACGTTTCTGTCATTTCTCTTTCTCTCTCATTTTTTTTTCTTTTTCCTTCATATTCTCCCTCTTTCTCTCTCTCTTATTCGTAATTTTCTTTCTCTCTTCGTTCTATCTCTTCGTTTGTTCTCTCTCTCGTTCTCTCTTCATCATTTTCTTTATCTTCTCGTCCTTTTCGGTCTCTCATTTCTCTCACTGTTGGCGTCACGGTGGCTTCGTCCACGAGGAAGAGCTAGCGCGCACTCGGAGCCGCGTCTGCCCCGGCGCGCCTCCTTTTTCGAAGCTACTCTCCTCGAACTTCATCTCCTTTCTCCTCATCTCGCTTTCCCTCGCTGCTCCAATTCACCCTTTGTCGGAAATTCCAGCTTGACGTCTCACTGTGACAATCCACCCTCCTTTCTCACAGCCCTTGCTCCAGCTTCCTCTCTCACCCCCTCGAGCCCTTGTCTTCCATTTCCACCGACTCATTACTATTATACACACTTTGGACGAAGAATTTTTACAGCTTCCGGCTTTCACTTTCTTCGCATTTGTACCCGGCATCTCGCTTTTCGTCTCGATTTTTCTTTGTCCCGACAAACCCAAATACACAAAAGTGTAACGACGAATGAAAATAAAACGTTTCAAAATTCAAATATCCAAAATAATGTTATTCGGGAATAAAATGAATTCAAAATTGTTCGTCAGCCTGGAATTAATTTGAAAAAAGACTCGAGCGGAGAGCTCGCTCTCCCTTCGGCTCTGATGTATATTTGCATTTTATACGAGTCTGTTTGTATTCCGATTTGGCGATTGTAGGCTCGAGAGGGAAAAGCAAAGAAATGTTATTATAAGCTTTGATTATGTGTCTCAATGTGTCTCGCGCATACAAATTAATTTGTAACCCGAATCGGACGCGACCCTCGGTGAATACGAAGCTCACGCACTCGCGGGGTAAATTTTTGAAATTCCGAGGCTCCGAGAGGGAAATAAAAGGAGCACGGGAGAGCTACATGAAGAGAGAAAAAATTCAGTCACGGCACTTCCTAATGGTCGTTAACTCCATTACGACTCCATTTCGTTAATTACCAAAGCTCTTCTGATTAAATATCCCGATTGAAATCGTCGGCACTGTACCTCCATCGATCTTTCTCTCTTCCTCTATTTTTATAATCCCAACTTTTCGTTCTTCCTTCGTCTGCCCTGGGCTCGGAATTTCATAAAACGCGCACGCAACGCGATAAAGAAAATCAAATCCTCGTTCGTCTCGGCCTCCTTGAAATTCACTTTGCAGCCCAAAAATTCATAATTTTCGTGGAAATAAATCAAATCCACGTCGTAAATCTATTTTTACTTCCATACATATAAATAAATATGAATAAAAGTAGACTTTTCAAGATAAATTCGAGTCGAAATATTTTTGCATCTTGATACGTCGAGTCGTTTTCAATTTGACAGGCGCGATGAATTTTTGAAGTTTCGGAGTCTGACGCTCTAGACGAGACGAATTTGTCGCGAATATGGTGCGCTTTCCCGAATGTCGTTATTAGAATGAAACATTAACAGCAAGGAAGATTATTCTCATCGTGTCATTCGCATCCTTCTCTCTCTCTCTTTTGGTATCTCTCGATCTTTTGCACACGGTCTGTATACGTATATCGTCAGAAGACACTCTCGCACTCGTAACATCGTCAACATCCCTAATTATCCTGTGAGATTAAAGGCTTCGGAGTCAAAGAGCATTGCAAATTATACACGGAGAACGTCGGTCTCTTCCCTTTCTCGTCCCTCTCTCGCCCTTCTCCTTCTTCCTCACTTGTCCTCTGTCCCTTGTTGTCACCTTCCATTAAACTTCCAAGCTGCAAAACACGCCTACATTGCCAAGTTTCCGCTTTTGTCGCAATTGTACTCTGTACATCAAGATTCAATCGAAAATTTCCAACCCCAAGTATTCGACCCTCTCGCGCCAATTCGCGCTTAGACTCCCGGACGAAATTAATCAAACGATTTTCGACACCTCTGATGAGAGGACGAAGTCTATAATTCCGAATGTACTTATTACTGTATAGTGCCCATGATGATTATTTGATTTTATGATATGAAAGACGCAAATTCCTTTTATTAATTTTGTTAAATATTTTTCATAATTTTATAAAATTTAATTTATTTGTTGAATTTATGAAACTGTTAATTTTCAATCATCGAGAGTTTGTCAGTTACATACCGTTTTGCATCATCCATTTCATGGAACATGCATATCTGATCGACGGTACGCCACATCATCCCTATAACAGCGGCTCGACAGAGAGCAAATTCATTCGGATGCAAGACTTGAACTTCTGTCTAAACTTGTCTGTCAGAGAGACATCAGTGACTTCAGCACAGACTAATAAATTTCATCGTAATGAAAAAATTATTTAAATTACTCCAAATTCAATTAAAATTTATTTATTAATATTAACCACCAAAATTAATATTAATATTAATTTTGGTAATTTTCAGATTATTTAAAAAAATTAAAATTTAATTTTTAATCGCTTCTGACTAATAATAAGCTCTCATACATACGCAGTGTTGACATTTTTTTAATGCTCTAAACGAATAATTCAGTAAAGAAATAGAGGAATCAGTAAATAGGACTAAGAGGTCGAAACGGTTCACATCGAATGTCTCGTGTAAGTACATAAACGTACTTCGGGATTTATATACATATTTAGAGGTGAAAGAGCACCTGTTGTCGACAGAAGTCTCACGACGTGCACACAGAGCTGGAAAATTGTGCATATATATGTATATCTGCTTACCACACTCCCACGTACATAATTTTATATTTATACACGTGCAAACTGGAAACCCCCGGGTGAATAAGCTTGAGGAACACAACTTGGCCGGATTTGCGTAATATGCGCTTGGGAAAATTTCGATATTCGACTTAAAGCGCCAGAGTTATATGAGAACAACGCTAAAATTACGATAAGATGATCGAGTTTGAAGCACTCATAGAATTAAAAAATTATTTTCTGCATTTTGTATTAATCTTATAATTTCTCGATAATTTGGATTAAATTTCTAAACATTAAAGTTACTGTTCGAACTGAGTGAATAATTCATAAAAAAATTATGACCATTAAAAAAGTTTTTAAATTGTTGATTAAAAAATTTCTAAATCTTTTTACGAATTTAAGGCATTCTTGATTAATTTCAAAATGTTTTGTAAATTAACCCTTAAATTTCAGGAATAATAGAGCGGCTGATTAAAAATCTGAGTTTCCTTGCTTCAGGGATGTGTTATCAGTTTGGAAAAAGGCGCGTTGTGCAGACAGCAAAGGGATGAGCTTTTTTATTAATTTCATAAATCCTCGATAATTTGAATTACATTTCTAGACATGACAATTACTTTTTAAATTGAATGAATAATTCGTGAGAAAATTGTAACCATTAAAAAAAGGTTTAAAGCTGCTGATTAAAAAATTTCTACATTTTTTCATGAATTTAAGACATTCTTGATTAATTTTAAAACGTTTCGTAAATTAACCCTAAAATTTCAAGAATAATTCACAACAGCGAAAAAAAGCTTTTCAAGAGCGGCTGATTAAAAATCTGAGTTTCCTTGCTTCAGGGATGTGTTATCAGTTTGGAAAAAGGCGCGTTGTGCAGACAGCAAAGGGATGAGCTTTTTTCCAGCTTTTCAGTCGAAGATTGGAAACCGTGAGGGATAAGAGAAAGAGAGGAAGCTTAAGGGAGAAAGAGGAGGACGCGGAGAGGTATAAAAGAAGAAAAATGGGAAAATGTTTCGGATTCGCAGACATTTTGAAGAGAGACAGTATCCGCGTACGGGATATACTTCACCGGCGTCGTTCGTTTTCTTCAAGCGTCGCTGACCGCATATTCACACAGCCGAAAGTTTACGGGAGCTTTCTCCCGATAGCCCGGGATTCTTTGTTTCTCCGTTCGCGCAAGAAAAAAGCCTCGCGAGCGAGAAAAGAGTCAAAAAAGCTCGTACAATCCCGAATGGAGCATTCTCGTAGCATTTCACCGATATTTTTACTCTCGTTCTCTCGCCCTCTCTAATTCATTTTTTTCCTCCTTTGTTTCCTTTCTCCGGTCGCTGTTTTCATCATTGTGTGTTATTAACCGGCGAAACAGGAATTTTCGAGCTTTTCTCCATATTTTTTTTTGTCCCTCATGCCCACACCTCGTTCCATTTTCCTTTCTTGCTCTCCGTCATTTCGGCGGTTATATAAAGCACAGCGAGATGCAATCTGGTACACACGCGTGAGCTGACCTTTCTCAAGGGTAACAAAGGTGCACCTAGACTCACGAGTACGCGCCCACGGAGCGGAAGAGAGACTGTAATAAAGAGTTGGATGTTTCAAAAGTAACGAGACGAGAGTGCGCCAGAGTGAGAACGCAAAGAGAACGAGAGTTTCCTGTATTCCGCTCCACGTCAAATATTCCCTTGCGCAATTTGTATTATACGAAGAGTTTAAAAAAATTACATGAAGCAAAAAACAGAACATTTTCACTTCACATTTTCCTTTTCAACCACAAACGAGACTCTTATTGCGAAACAGTAATGGCTTTTAAAAGGAAAATAAAAATTCAAATCCTTGTCATTTCCTGACGTCGACAAAATGAATATTTTGTCTTGATTTTTTTTTCGTCGTTCACAAAATTAACGTCATAATTATCATGAAATACGAAAAACAGGAGAATAATCGACGAAACTTCTTTAATTACACCCGTAATTACTTCAAAACGCAAAGTTCAATGATCAAAAAGTTCAACGAAAGTCACGATGTATTAAATATTCAGTGCAGTGGACAAAACGTCAGCTGGTCACTGCAGTTCGTAAATACAAAATAAAAAAAAATTCTGTTATAAATTTATCGCAGAAATTTAAATTAAAAACGAATTTTCCAGGAAAATCGAAGCTCAACTTTTTAATTGCCACGAGCAATTATTAAATTCTGGTTGAAAAACGTGAAATATTAAATCTCGAGCGTCAAAGAGTCAAAATTGCGGGTAAATCGCGGAACGATACATTTTCAGTGACAAGTTGTTTCATTGGGGGGTGCAAATAGTTTACTTTAGCCGGTGAATTGGTATAGAGTACAACTTTCCGGCCTGTCAAATTCGGTTTCATTGTTTCTGCGTTTGGCTGCAGCTTCTCGTTCCCGGCACTCTTTCGTTCCCGGATCGGGTGCACGCACCCGAATGCAGAAATTTGCAGCGGACATCGGTCCGTTGTTGACTTGTCAAGCGATAGCAACGTACGGCGAATTGGCAGAGAAGTCGAGGGAAGGACGCCTGGCACCACCTACACTGAGGGTCAAACGGGCTAGCGCCAGGCTTTGCATAAACCACAGTGACACAGTTTGCTTTGCACAATCGATATCCCATGTCTCGTATCGTAGAGCAGTATGCATTTATCTATGGGCCATTCTGAGGCAAAATTGACCTCAAGGAACAAATAAAAACTTCTTATCTTCCCCCTTTATACTCCTAAATATTGTTATTTTTTTATAGGAAAATTGAATTCTAAATTAAAGATAAATAAACAAAAGAGCCTGAAAATAAATTTTTTTTATAGAATCATAAATCTCTAAAAATTCAAGGTTTGAAAAATTTATTTAGTTGCTCTAAATTTTATGCTCTAAATAGTTATTCTAAATTAAAGATAAATAAACAAAAAAGCTTGAAAATAAATTTATTTTTATAGTATCATGAATCTCTAAAAATTCAAGGTTTGAAAAATTCATTTATTTGCATGATTTTATGATATGGATTTTCAAATTATTGAAGTTTTAGCTTCAGATATAATTTAAATAAAGGTCTTGAAGGGCTTATAGGGTCGAAGTAGTGAGAATAATTTTTGAGTATCCAGTGACAAAGCTTTTTCGTGTTATCCGTCAATAAATTTGGCTTGTCACAATAAGCCGAATAATATTAATGCAAATGTTTAACAAATCCAGTGGGGCTCACGAGAGAAGTCTGTATTACGGCGGCGATATCGTATAACATCGATTTATACCGTGACGAAGCATTGAGTTAATACCAAATTTATGGACCCCTCTTTTTAGTCAAGGTGAAGCGAATTTCACACTGTTCATGCTTCTTTTCAACCGAACACGCGAATTTTTGTTCCCTACATCATTCTCACTTTGTCAAATATTAGTAAAATTATTTAAAATAAAAAAAATTCATAGCAACTTAAAATATCCGATTTTCGTAAATTAATAAATTCTTTACTTTATACGTGAGGTCATATTTTGTTTATCTCAATTTTTTAAATTTTTCATTGTAATTTTTTAACAATAAAAAATTCTGGTATCTTCTAGAATTTTCACTATTTTGATCTAATGAACTTTGTGACAAAATTCTTTCTTCGTTAGGAAATTGTAACCCTGCGCTGACAAGTTTAAACTCGTGTAGGATGGAACTGTTTAAGTGTACGACGGTACAGGAGCTCAGGAAGAAAGGGCTTCTCTCGTGAAACATACTTGGAGAGAGGAGATGTCTGAAGCCCTCTTATTTTAGTGGATCAACGTTCGGGTACGGAGTTCCTGAGATCTGGGAAAGGGCTCTGATCTTTGCTCTCTCTCTCTGTCTCGTTTTATCTCTCTTTCGCTCGTAAGCTCGGAGAGTCTGTGAGCTGTAAGCTTGATGGATTTGCCGGTTCTTCATGAATGTTATTCACGAGATAAATATATAGATGTGTACACGGGAGCAAGGAAGCCCATATTGGTCTTCTGTATTATCCCATCCGCTAAGCTGCAAACGTGATATAACGAATTTCGGAAAAATAGTCGAAGCGTTTAAGGATATTGGATGAAAATGCTGGTTAGGTTTTTGAAAGAAGCGAATCTGGCATTTTTCATTGATTTTTGAACTGAGTTTCGATTTTCAAGTTTTACAGATCTTTAAGGTGATATTTAACCCATATGAGTGCGAGAGAGACAGATGCAAAATGGATTTGCAATTTTCTTGGAGATTTTTGATGTTAGAAAAAAGAAGAGAGTCGTATTACTCTTTGATGAAAAGAGAACAGTATGGTTCTCTTTTTTCTTCAAAAATTGTTTATTTTCACAGAAAAGCGCAAAGTTCGATTTCGTACGATATAGCTCACTTAAGGGGTTTCGATACCACTTATCTACAATCGCATGTTAAACACATAGGAAATTGAAAAATTATAAGAATTTGATAAAATTTGGCGAGCATGTTCTTAATATCTATATGTCCAAAAAGCGTATTTTTGTTGTTCTATTACTCTGTAAATATGAGGACGAAAATTTTGAAAAAAATAATACTCTCAAATTTTTCATAGGAGAACATTCTGTTCAAATTTCATCAAGTTCTTATAATTTTCATTTTTACTACCGAAACCCCTTAAAAATCAAATATTTCTTTTTATGAGTAAATTGAGTAATTAGGTAAAGTAAGTAACAAAAAAGATAAAAATTAAACAATCCCGTGGTTAAATTAGAAGTTAAAATAAATTGAATAACGAGGACGGTCAACTATGAGCAATTAATGAATTGCAGAATGCCTTTTATTCCTCGAGCATTTAACGTCGACTTTGAAAAATAGCTAACGTCAAGTGGAATTTAATTTCGAGAGTGTCGGTGGAGAATCGTGTGTTCCCGTGTAATCGGATTACGCGAAAAGTGTCCCGTTTGTTTCATATAGTTGCGTGGAGCTCGAAATTTCGGTAATTCCTGGGTACGGAGCGGCCACCGGGAGAAAATGCGATTCGCGGATAGTTCGAACTCGCGGAAGTAAAAGTGTCGAATCGGCAAATGGGGAAGCAAAACGGCAATGTGTGAAAGAGAAAGAGAGAGGAGAGAAAAAGGAGAAGGACCCACACGTTCGGAGGGAAATGTTCGTAGTACCAGAATGGTTGCAGCCTCTGGAGCCAACTTTTTGATAGAGAACCCTGCCAAATGGCTTCCCTAATCATTTAATCTCTTCCCGTCGCAGTTAACGCTTCTTCCAACTCCGATACTGCAATTTATGGTCTTTCGTATATAACTGAAAACTTTCCTCCTCTTTCTTTCCTCGTGCTCCTCCCACCTGCGACCTCCGCATCGGGAGATTTTCGCTTGGCAAAAAGAACTAAAAGAGAGAGATGGAGCTAGTATCGAACTTGATACCAAACACGTTACCTCAATTTTCAAGTTTACGCGAGTGAAAAATAAAGTCTCCGTCCCATCCTCCCGTCTTCTTTTCAATTTGTCCCCTTGTAACCGGGTGACCAAAAAAGAGTGCCCGAAAAGAGAGCACCGGACGAGAGTTCAAGTCGCGAAAAAACGCTTTCAGCGTAATGACGAAGTCTCGTAGTTGAATTCTTTTTCGTCTGTTTAGAACGATCGGAGAATTTCAGAAAAAAAAAAGTAAATGGTAGAAAAAACTGAAGATGCGTTATATGCACTTTTCCTCTTTTTCCCTTCAAGAACTTTCCATCCACTTTGGTACGTTATTTTACAAGCTTTGCTTTTACTCTCTCGAATCTGGTGGACGTTTTTTTTTCAAGATGAAAGCTGGAATACTCATCGCGGGACTCAAAATCCCTTTTTTTTAACCCCGACTTGAGCTCCGCCTGGGGAAAAAGCTCAAGGCCTCACAGAGATGACGTATCAATGTGTTTTCCGCGCAGCGCACTGGTACATTGCCCCATTCACTTACTTTTCCCTTTGATCAGGATTGAACCCTTCGCAGTGTGTGCGCTCCAAGCCCAGGTCTCGCCCTTGCCCCGTTGTCCGATGCGTTGCACGTAGATTTGCAATTATTAGTGATTCATTAGTCAGTCCTATATATGGAGCCGGTAAAGCCGATATTAGTATGGCAAATCACCCGGCGTCTATATGCCTGGAGCTTTGTATGCGTGCAGGCCTTTCCCCGGGATATACTCACGTCAAAGGAACCAATGCGATGAACGGGGCCGCCAATTAAATTTGCGCCTCGTCATCTCGTTATTTAATGTTTTCAGTATTAATCGCTAACTCTGATATCCACTCCTGCTCTCTTTATACGCGCCCTTGCAGAAGATTTCATCGAAATTAAACAGACGGATTACGATTTTTTTTTTCACATTTACTTCTCAGACGAAAAATCTCATTATCCGGACACAAAAACTTTTCTAATTTGAAATAATTAAAATCGCATTTACAAATTAACGACGATTAATATCGTAAATAAAATTGTTTATGATTCATTGAATTACGTTGTGATGTAAATTTTTTTTGATCTACCAGACAAATTGTATATCGTAAAAAGTTTTATCCCGAAAAATGATATAAAATTCTCTTTTATTCCCCAATCCGATAACTGTTTCCATGTTCCCAAGCAAAGCGAAACAAATCGCTTCGTTCGCATTCGTGAAAAATTTAAGAGTCACGGTCGAAATTAAGTTTCAGAATTTCAAACTCCATCGAGGGAAAGTTTTCTCCTAGAATATGAGAAGGAAAATATGGGATAGAGCTTTTTTTCCTCGAGAATCAAAATCGTTTCATCGACGTTGCGGTGGCGCCATCCAACGTCGAAGATCGGAACCATTCCTGGGGTGAGAATCGTCAAAATCCGCGAGAGGTCGCCGTTGAGCCTTTCATGTTGCAAGCTCGTTTAAATTCTCGATCGCTGAGTGTCATAATGTGCGAGTGGCGCACATTTGTACACATATTTACACAATGCTGTGCTAAACTGATATTTGTAATGCCAGGCTCGCCTCCTCCCTTCCTTCTTCCAAGCTCCACTTCTGTGCTCTGCCTCCTCGGCGATTGCTACCTTCTCGTTCTACGTCCAATTACGATTTACCATTACAATCAGCCACGCTAGCGACCCTTAAGTTGACATACGAGGAATAAGCAGCGTACGAGTACGTGTGTACTTGGGTTTGCATATATTTGCGCGATACAGGTAAACATCACGTGGCTATCGACCACTGAACGTAATGGCATATAAGTTCGGGCGCTGATTGTATACATTCATGATTCGCACGTACACGAAATTCGAGTTTGGTTCCGCGCCCCCTCTCGTTCCCCTTTCCTCTTTTCACCCCTAACGACAGGACCAATCGGGATCCCGATGGATTCCCACGCTGTATCATCGCCGACATTTCTCTCGAACAATAAATAACCCCGGTATCGAGATTCCATAACCTGGTTAACCAAGAGTAATTACGATTTGTACGTCACTCGCCGAACGCTCTTTGTCCCTGCTACAGTTCATTCTATACTTAACTTGCCCAGTGTTGCCTTTTATTTCTTTTTAATTTCCTACTTTTTGATTATTAACGGAGGAAAGAGAGAAGTTTATCATCAGCGTGGAGTCACGAAAGTGTCACTCATTTCTGGATCACGAAGAAACGGCACGCGATATTTTCGGACGCCATTTTGTGATGAATTGCCTACAGGTCAATCTTCCTAAAGGTAAACGTTGATATTCGATTTGTAAACGTTTCAACGTGGTTGCTTAGCCTAGAAATTGTTGTTGATGAAGTGAAGGATCTGAGATGGTGCAGGTTACAATGTTATCCGAGGTCAATGATGTCCACCATCTTGCTCTTGAAACTGGAATCCCTTAAGGCAAGGTGGTTAAGCTCCTAAGCTAATAATATGGTTCTAAGCTCGTCAACCTAGTGCAAAAGATACAATTTCGGTAACATGCAAAGACTATGCAGTAACAGCACATCCAAAAGACCCCATTATGAAATCATGTTCACTTATGAAGTCATCCATTGATGAAAATCTAGCCATTAGTGGATGAGAATATATCCAAAGTTGGTCTTATAAGAACATGCAGTAATAATAGGCCTGCTCATGCCAACAACCTCAATCTTCTCTAATTTTTAGATGACCTCATGTTAAATGAAATCATGTGACATTTGATGTCAGGTATGGTTGTATCATGTTTTGCACTATTTTGTACATGCTGGAGAAATCAAATAGACCTTATTGATTGAACTCAGTGACACATATTAAGTCATTGCAGTAAGACTTTATGGAGTTGTGACTGTACTTTCGACTTCTGGAGTCTACATGCTAAACTATGTAGAAATTCGACTCAACGGGGGATCGTTAGACGTATTTATCGCTGAATGACAACGTCGCAGGAAACTTCGTTAATTAAGTCACGAAGAAAATAAGGAGTTTTCATTTTTCGACGTTTTAGCTGAGCTGTACAGCGAGTGGGAAGTTCTTGTAGTGAGCGATCGGTACGAAAAAGGGATTGGAGGGCAGAGGAGTGGGAGAATGAAAAAAAAGGGGAAAGGGGAAGCAAAGGATCATTAGTCGGACATGTTAATCCTTGGATATCATTAAAACTCTCGTGGAAAAGTGACAGTGATGACTTTGCAAGCTCTTACCCTCTCTTGGAAGAACTGAACTCTATAATCAATCAAGTGATTCTAACCTCCTATATAGCATAGGATGTAATATATAAAGTTCTTTCAACCTCCTCCAATGGACTGCTCTTTTTTACTGGTTCTTTCTCCCCTGCCTTTGAAAAAAATATTCCTAGCTTTACAAGCAAGAACACTATTCAAATTAAAACTGGTATAAAAGGACCAGGGTACAAAGACAAAAATAATTTTGATGCCTTTCAAATGAATCAAAGTTGATATATGTATTGCACTGAATAGAACAGATTTTAATCAACTTTATCCAGAACACAGTTTTCTGACTGAATTAAATCGTAGAAGATAAAATTTTCAAAAATACTGTGAACGTAATTTCCAAAAATATCCTTCTGATTCAATAGCTTTTTTTTATTTGTAACGCAAATACTAAGGTTTATGAAAAAAAATTGAATGCATCAAAAGAAGGAATAAACGCTATTTCAATTGAAACTCGTATATGGACTGAAGTAAAAAAAGACAAATAAATGTCCTTCAAATTGATTGAACAGAATATTTGTACTTGCTCAATATAAAAAATTTCAATCTACTTCATATCCAACATGACTTTCTGACTTCATCGAAATCTACAAGAAAAGATTGAAATTTCGAAATTACCATGAACGTGCAGTTTCTAAAATTGTTTATCATATGTTAGGAATTCATTTCCTATTGAGCAATGTCTTTTCTTTGTATGGCAAATATCAGGGTTCGTGAAATTCGATGCAACAACAAAAAGAGGAAAAGAAGAATGATCGAACGATCGGTACTTTTTCTATTCTTCGAGCTCTTGTATGCGCTTTCGTTGTCTATATTTTTTTCTCTTTTTCGCATTGTCTGCCTGGAAGTGGATCGTCATTCATTTGGGTATTTTTTCCTTTCTCTCGAATACATTTCAATTTGCCTCGGGCCTCTGTGACAAATTTCGAGGCCGCGAGCTTCCGACCCTTCCTCTTCCCTGTCCATCTCATTCTTTTTTTTCATCCCCCTATTCAGCTGACAGATAAAATAGAGAGATTTAAGTACTCGCATAGATTCGAGCACTCTTCATCCCATGTGAAATGGCCAGAAGCTCGATCGTAATTTTTTTTTCATCGCTTTTAAAATTCTCTTAATGTAATTCAACGCTCAATGAAATTTTTCATGAAATTTGCATGTATTTTGTTTCATGAGAAGAGAATGGCGGCCATTTTCCGGCTTCGGGAATTGGGACGAGGAAACTGCAGAAAAGCGAACCAGGCCCGATAGTTGGCTCCTTCGACATAGACGGATGCCTCAACGTGGGAATAGCTCTGGTCTCAGGACAAATCAACTTTGTCCTCGATCCTCTTGCTCGTTCCATCGGAGGCTAAAAGGTCACGGGACTGAGCATACGATACGGCATTATTGGAAACAGCAAAGCTGCTTAAACTTGATCGAGTCTATCAAACTGTCTTGCATCGATCAAAAATTTGTCAAACCTTGTTGTTCGTTTCAGAGAAGTTCGAATGACATCTGTGATAAATAAAAAAGGTAAATTAAATCGATAAATATATATTGTCTGGAAAACTCTCGTCTATTTCAAAATCATAAGTAAAACTTCCTTTACCAAGTTATCTTACTTTGGAACAAGCTTTTTCACCTAAAAACTTATCTTACGAATAAATCTCTTGGATTTCATTTATGTAGAGTTTTTACATTCTTTTTGGGATTTATGTACATATTTATTTATCGTTCTGCCATATAAGAGTTGAAACAAAAGCTCCAACGCGTCGTCGAAAAAAAATTGGACCGTAGCCTGCGCTTTTCTCTTAAAAAAAAGAAATAGACGGACAATTACATCCGGTAGGAATTATTCTATTTGTTCAACCCAATTATTCAATAAATCCGTCACGATTTTCGTTCGTACGGAAAAAAGGAAGAGCACGGGAGAGAGCGTGAAAAGAATCGAGAAACAGCGGGCGAAAAATGTATCAATCTTCGTCACAAAAGCGAGACAACGTGTAAATTTCGATTATTTCGTGCAGACTGCGAGATAATGGAAGAGGGCCATTTTTTTTCTTCTTCTCTTCTTTCTCGTCCTGTGTCGCCATTTTTCGCGGCGAAGAGAGAATAATCCTTTTCCACGTGCGAGTTTAAAATGAAACAATAGACGTGAAAGCCAATGGCAAAGATTTCGCATGATCGTGTGCGCTCTACTTGAGAATGTATGAATTAAAATGCGCTCGTGTGGGAGAGCACAGAGATATAGACTATTGTTTGCACACGTAATCCTATGCGGTGAGATGAAAGGACCCATGGAGGGTTGAAAGGCATTCCCGTTAGCGGCTAATGTAATTAAACGGCTCGAAGACCCTTCCCCTCCCACCCTTTACCCGGCCTCCCTCACTTTTTACCCTCTTCGGTGACCACCCTTACCCGAACACACCGCGAAACACCCTTCCTGGCCATCGCCATATCCACTTTTACCCACAGGGCTCTAATATGGACAAAAAGCCCGATTTCTCTCCTCTCTCGTTCCACTTTTTTCTTCTCCGTTGTCTCCTCCTTTTCTCTCTTTCAGGTTATCAATGCCCCGGGATTCACTCTCTTCCTCTCTCGGTCTCTTCCTTTCTCTCTATACGCATGGATGCATATTATTTCATTTCCGGACGCAAAACAATGCGTATTACCGCTAAGCTTTTCTATTCTCTCGATTCTCTTATTTTTCCACCCTTTCATTTCCATTCACTTTTTTTTGCAGTCGGATTTTCTCTTCGGATAGGAAATTTGCCGAAGGCCGTTTCTTCGAAGCGGAATCCTAGCGAGTTAGCTCATCTTTCGAAAGTGAATTTATTCCAATGTGATTTCAACAGATCTTGGAAAAATTTCAGGGAAGTCGAACATTTTTTTTAACGATTCGAGTATTATCGCTACTTATTCGACCGGAATTCAAACAAGTGAAAGAAATGAGGTAAAAATATGTCGAAGCCCTTGAGCGAAAAATTTGTAACGTACTTGTGGTTTTTTACTGAAGCGCGAAAGGGAAAGGGAGAAAAAGTTTTTACGCGCACGAATGAGTCGTAAAAGACTCATATCATTTGGTGACATGGCAGGGATTCGGGCTTCGCTCAGAGACGTCGAAACTACGGGTAATTTTGTGGCGAGCTTACAAAATCCCTTTCCATCCCTCTCTCTCACTCTCTTTCGCTCGTATTTTGTCAGCCAGAGGATTTATTCGTTATGTGTGTTTTGCAGTCCTGTACGGCTTCGCGTGTGCAATCCCGACTCGGTCCCTCTGTGACTCTTCTCAACTTCACAGGAGTGTGAAACAGACGTTCCTCGTCTCGCTCTCGTGTACCATTTCTGTCTTTCTGCGGACAAGACGCGCATCAACGAGCTGGCTTGTTTCATGTGAGTCTTTCGCCCTGCACATCGCCTTAAAACCACAATTCTCCGTGTATAATTGCCTCCTGCTGGACCGTCTGTCAAATTTTCAACTTTGTCAGCTCTCAAAGGGACACCGGACGAATCGTCAGGAAGGCCGAAATTGACACGCCGATAACGTTTCTCACAATTATTCTTGTTTCGTAGTAA
>JAPYYX010001618.1:0-23216 GCA_030522605.1 Cremastinae sp. B BG-2022a | reverse complement strand
TATAATATTGGGAATTTCCGCATGAAAATTTCACAGTATATTCTTGAGATACTATACTTTCGAAATATCGAATAAAAAAAATCGATTTTTTGAAATGTCTAGACCACCGTGTCCCCTTAGTAAAAGTTTTTCTTTTTAAGATTTTAGATTAATAATTATTATTTTTATAATAATGATAATTATTATAAAATATAATAATATAATATAATATAATAACAATAATATATAAAAAATGATTTTCTTCAGGGTGGTTGGCAAAAAGCCAGTGGAAAGTACGAGTACGAGGCGTCGTCAAAGGGCAAGAGCAAAAGTAGCAGTGGAAAAGCCATCGTCCCGGTCTGCTTGCCACTCTGTTGTGGCTTGCCTTGCGTCATTATATAATTTAATAATTTAACAATTACCGATAACGAACTTATGAAAAAAAGTATCAAAACCACACGACCCAGAGAATTTTATAATAATTTAGAACAAAAGGATATTTATATTATTATCGTCACACGTATGGACGCGTACATACGTGATTTTTTTCTCGTAAAAAAATAATTTCTTTTCTCAAATCATATGCATGTATACCTTATAGATAAATTGTATAAAAAGGGCCATCGTTCGATACACGAGGATGCTTTTAACTGACTGACCCGTTTTTAGAGATGAGTTCAACTTCCGAGAGCGTTCGTATATTGCGTTATTTACATTTTATCATTAAAAATATATGTTGTAGAGTAAGAAGATAAAATTGATTGAAGTTACCTTATCTTAAAAGATGGCGCCTACCGAATCCTCCAACGACCTTTTTTGACTTATCCGACTTCCGTTATACGAGTCGATGTGTACCTTCAAATCTCTTCAGCAATCTACATCTGTAACTTTTTTCACTTAAAAAATATCATTACGAAAAACGATAGAATTCCGTTTTCCCTTTTTTTTTATCACTCAGAAGTAGAAAAATTCTTACGGATGAAGCGACATTTTTCATGATATATTTAATAATGTGTTCATAAACTGAGAAGTGAAAAAAATTGTAAGTCTTTTAGGCCACGATTATTTTCGTATCGATATATTAAAACTTTATAATAACAAAGCTGTATCACGCGTGTTGTACTCGGTGTAATAAATTAATTTCTCACACAACGGTTATGATCAATTTTATTTATAAATAAAAATAACAAAAATTTTCGCATCACGAAACTTGAATTGGAATTTTTGCATCGCGGAAGAGAGCATAAGCTCACAATCAGAAGCGCCGCGTAGGAACGGAGGGAAATCGACTGCAGCGTAACCTTGTGGCATTTTTAAGAACTCACTCGCTATATCTACATTGAAGAAGTTGTCCAAAACAAAGTTGATCGATGGATGTCGCTGGTTTTATTTTCTTATATAAAAACGACGCCATTGCAGAAGAAAAGTCGAAATGTCAATCGCAAAATCTTCGAAAAGTCCTTCGATAAAGTACTTTTTTAAAAAATTTTTTAGATGTTTCTTTTCTATTGATAATAATTTCGCTATTTTAAATTATGATAGGAATGCTCTACATGTTTATATGATTTATTTTTAAAATATCAGCACGTCCAATTTACATCTTTTTCATTCTTCTTGAAAATTAACGTCTAACAATCTTCAAAACTCATTGCCTAGATGATTTTGCGTCACTAACAATCGATTGGCATCAGGAAATTGAATCATTCTAAAAAAACAATATGTGGCAGCCAACTTGGACGTGGAGTTTCTTTTCAAGTTATTCACTTAAATGAAATTTAACAAACGATAATTTTTATCTAACATTGATTCTTCTTTCGACTAACAATCAAGTGTCACAAATACGAATTCAGAAATTGTAAAGTCCGCGGCCAAGTTGATAACGCTCAATCCCACATCTTCTCGGTTCCCACACAGCTGTGTCGAACCATCATCGGGGCTTTTTTTTTATAGTCTCAAGTAGTCGTTCAGTGAAAACCCAGAGGAATATTCGTGGCGTTGTAGAATCGTGTCGTTCTCGTTTTCATTATTATTTCAATAACGAATATCAAAAATTGCAATAACTGTAAATATTTTCGTTTCTGCGAGTGATTCCATCGAAACTCCGCGAGTGCTCTGTCGTCTCGTTCTCCTCGTTCCCCCTCCCCATTGCCCTCTCTGGTCTGAGAATGAAATAAAAAATTTTGGATCTCCGACTACATATTCCGGGCAATAAGTATATTACGAAGAGGCGAACGGTGCATCGCTCAAACCTATACATAGATTCTTCATTGGTCGCGAGGAAACAACCGTCATCGACGGATAGCAAACGTAAAAGAGATAGAGAGAGAGGGAGCTAGACAGCAAAAAAGAGAGAAAGAGGAAAGATCGCGAGCTATCAAAAAGTTTTTTCGAGGCCCTGTGAAAATCGTCGCGTGTGTGCGTTTCCCAGAGAGAGATAGAGAAGAGTAAGAGAGAGAGAGAGAGAGAACGAAAGAAAGAAAACGAGGAAAGAGAACGAGTGATAGAGCGAAGAAGAAGAAAAATCGGTGTGTATAACGGTATATCGTATACACGAAGAGGGCGGCCTTCGCGAGACTTGACAAAAGGCCTCTGGGAGAGGCTCCGATAAAAAGTTTGTTAAGCGCAGCGCCGAGAAAGAGTGAAACGAGAAAAAATTCGTGAGACTGAGCACCTCGCTCGATCGTCTCGTACTCGCGATATTTCGCCTCGCAGCATTTTTTTTTCTTTTTTTTTTCTCGTCCTTGACGCTATCGTTCGCAATCGAGGATTGTACGATCGAAAAATCGTCTTGACCAGCGCGTGCTGTGCGCGCGTGTGTGCATGTGAGAGAGTACACCCCGTGCGGGAGTGTGCATCATCAAGGGAGTTTCGCGATATATAAAAATCGAATAATAACGAAAAAGTTTGAACTGTGATTCCTCGTCAAGAGCCAGCGTTCGTCAGTGATGTCTACTCCGGCGAGACGAAGACTTATGAGAGATTTCAAAAGGTACGAAAACGATATTAATCGGGCAAAATAACAAGCATCGATGAATTATCGTCGAATTTTTCGATGATTCGGGATTATCATCCAATTCCCGTGTTCTGGTTTGACCGAGCGAGGGACAAGGTGGATGGATGAGGCGATGCCAGGGGGGGTCCAGGGGGAGGGCATGCGACCAGAGAATTTTCTGATCAACGCTACGATCTTTAACGAGAATAAACGTTACATAGAATCGCTACGACGCACTAACGTCACTCTTTCGCTCTGACTCCTCGTTGCATAGGTTTATTATTAGAAATTCGACGATAGACGATGCCTCTTTTTTTCCTACTTTTTCATCTCTCGTGATATTACCGAGATTCGCCTCTTTATCGCTCTCTTTATTAATTTCAATCGTTCCTCGTTGATCGAACTCGATCGATCCCGATGATGATGACATTGTACAAAAATAAAACGTGACTTTTTTTTCGTTTCCCCTTGCTCTGCCAGCTGGACAGATTTTCCTTCCTCTCTTGCCTCGAACCAGTCTTTGTTATTCTCGAAATGTCTAACGTCCCGAAGTTCCGCGTTTTTTTTAGATCATGCCTTTATTCTTTTCGTAATTCTCAAATTGTCATTCACTTCCTTTACTGTTTTTGTCAAGCATAAACTTCAATGAGTCAAAAAAAACATTACAAATCACTTTTTGGAATTTTTTATTATTCATCTCATACAAAGAATTTGCTATCTTATTTTTGTTGCTAAATGGACTTTTAAATTCAATTCAAAATATTCATGATAACCTCTCGATTGAATTTCATTAAAAGTTCCGTACCCTTTTAAGCTTATATTTTTATCTCTTCTGAGAAATCACTTTTGTAAACAATTATAAATATTCCTACATTTCTAATCTTATCACAAATATTTGTCTCCATTCTCAGGAATAACTAAGATTTTATCTTTAATCTTCAAACGGAATGTTTGATGTAAGTTTTTGTCCTGTTGCGAACAGAAGTTAATTTTTTCTTTTTGCGCTTCCTCGACAGATTACAAGAAGATCCACCCACAGGAGTGTCCGGAGCACCTACAGACAATAATATTATGATATGGAACGCGGTCATATTTGGGTAAGTTTTTCACGTCGGACAAACGTCTAACGATCATTTGATTATCATTTAACTCTAACTTGGATAATAGAGCATTGAAATTGCAAAATAATTGGCACATATACAAAGAATCTAAGCATTGCAAATTTTTTGGCTCTCAGACCTCACGACACACCGTTTGAGGATGGCACGTTCAAGCTCACTATAGAGTTCACGGAAGAGTATCCAAACAAACCACCTACGGTGAAGTTCGTCAGTAAAATGTTTCATCCCAATGTATATGCTGATGGCGGTATCTGTTTGGACATTTTGCAAAATCGTTGGAGTCCTACTTACGATGTATCAGCTATACTGACATCAATACAGGTAAGATACTGTTCCCATCTCAAAATAAAATAAAATGTGGCCTCCTCTTTTTTTTATAACAAGTAAACTCATTGTCAGGCTATGAGATACACAAGTCGTCATTTCTAAAATAAAAACAAAGTTAACTCTGTTTTATTCTTTATTGACTCCAAATTTATCTTATCTACATCATCCTTGCAACTATTTATAAATTTATGGATTAAAATAAATAAGTAATAATCAGAAAGATTTTTTTTAATCATAAAAATAGCCTTTTTGTCTGATTGCTCGTTGATAATGGATAATGAAAACAATTTCGCTATCAAAATTACAAATTTCAATTTTATTTTAAAAGACAATCTCTATCTTGAAAATTTTCTCCCTCTTCTGATTATTTTGAAACGACGATGAAGTGTTTCGATTAGCGATTAAATCACTCAGTGTTTACTTAACAGCGGTTGCAATTAAGCAAAGTCTAATATCCTTAGGAAGATAAAAATTTTAAAAATAAGTAAAAGAGTCCACTTTTGAACGCGTCGAAAGAATGCAGCACTTGTACATTGAATATTTTTATTTATCAGAAAAATAATTGGTCAAGCATACTGTATCATAAAAATTTTATTTTCTGTAGAAAGTGCTTGCTCGTTTAGAGAAGTGTGAAAGAGGGAGAGAAAGAGGGATCGAGTGAAAGATATGAAATTAGTTAATGTTTTTTAAAGAAATGGAATGAAATCATAATCGAAGTAACAAAGTGCCGACTTGTCTGGTTGCAGTCGCTGTTAAGTGACCCAAATCCGAATTCACCTGCTAACTCAATGGCAGCCCAACTTTATAAAGAGAATCGACGCGAGTACGAGAAACGAGTGAAGGCTTGCGTGGAGCAAAGTTTTGTGGATTAGTCTCGGCGAGAAAGAAAGAAATAAATAACGAACGAACGAAAGAAAGAAAGCAAGGCAAGAAAGAAAGAGTTTAGAGGGCCGCGTTGTGCGTATCGCCGCTGTTTGAGACTCGAGGGATCGCCCGACGACCGACACACGCGATATCTCCGATCCTGATTAAACGGAAGTGAACGTGCTCAGCCTTACCAAGGAGTTGTAAACGCTAACGAATGCATAGCAATGTCACTCCCTAAAGAAACGAAAAAAAGCGAAAAAATATAAAATCGAGCGGTGGAGAGAGCAACAGGAGCAACATCAATGAAATTGAGACGAGCTGAAGAAATAAAGAAAGAAGGAAAGAGTTTGAGACAAAAAAAAATAAAACAAACACAAAACTCCTATTCAACAACAACAACAACATCAACAACAACCACAATGTGCAACATTACAATGAATTTTTACCAATGTTGTATAATAAATTATTATTAAATTGTATATTTATTTATTTGACATTCGATTGAACGGCAAAAAGTGTACGAGGTGTAAGAGGGAGAAGCGAAGAAAACGAGCAGAAGAGAGGCGAGAGAGAGAATGAACGCGATTAAAGAAAAAAAAAGCAAATGGTGGAAAAAAATGAAATGTTTGATATTAAATTTTAAAAAAATATTAGGATAATATGTACGATTGATAATTCTTGGAATTCTTTTCGCTTTCTTTGCTCTCTCACTCTCTTTCTCTCTTTTGTTTCAATGCTATAGGAGAAGCCGATAAGCCCTGCGACAAGCACAGTCTTGTATTTCAATTTAATTCTAGTACTTCATATAGCAACTAAATTCACCTATACATATATAAATATATATACACGTACATAAAATAAAGCGCATAATTTCATGCCGTTCAACATCGGTTGTTATTGAAAAAAAAAACGCATCTCTCCTCGAAGCCCATTTCCTTCCTCAGGAGTCAAAACAATTTCGAAATTCCTACAATCACCGGAAAGAAATAAGAGTAACTCGAAAACACTTGTGTCAAGATTTTTGATTACTTTTTTCGTGTCATTGTCAAAACAAGAAACGATCCGCTGAGAGTTTTCTTGCGAATTCTCGGGCTCTGTCCAAGTACTTACTTCACTGGTACGATATTCGCGAGAACGATTTTTCATCAGGTTGTATTTTTCATCGAGACGTCTGCTTTACTTGTATTTTTTCAGTCACTGTTGGACGAGCCAAATCCAAATTCCCCGGCGAACTCGTTGGCTGCGCAATTGTATCAGGAGAACAAACGCGAGTACGAGAAGAGAGTCGCAACCGTGGTCGAGCAGTCGTGGCTCAACTTTCAGGAGAGTCACATTGAGGATCCTCGCTGACATTAGGCCGGAACTTCCTAGCTAACCGTAAGGATCGTTATCCACTGAGAAAGAAAAATCAAGACAAGAGCTTTATTGTGTAACTCTCCATAGCGCATAATAATTCGATCTCCCGAGTGTAAATCAAAGAAGTGAGAACAAGAAGAAAGAAAATGTTAAAGAGAAGGCAAATAATCATCCGTATCATCGACTATTCTCTGATTTCGAATACCTATTTTTCAAGGTAGAATGTTACTTAATGCTATACAACACGTAAGTTGATGTCTAAAGGGTCTGCTGGTCGGTAAAAATCGAACCACGCGGTTTTCTCTTTAAAATTAAAAAATACGATTTTTTTTCGATAAATAAAAAATTTAATTGTACTGCACGTTTTTTTGTCTTTGACAGCGAACAACGTGTAATTGTTGTTTTCTCTGAAGTATTAAATATCGCGGAGAAAGCTGTGATTTTGCAACAATTTTTTTTTCGCAGTCGCGTAATTCTAACATCCCCTTGAGACAAGAAAAAAATGAGAATAATAATATAAGACTCGTGCGATTTCAATTACTTATAAGTGTAAGGAACTTGCGTACTATTATTATTTTTTGTTATAATTACACGTCGAGATATATTTACATACGTATAATAGAATCTCTAGGTAACGTCATTAATAAATACTTATACCAACGATGTACTCGTTTTGTGTTTTTATCTACCTGTTGGAAATTTTTCTTATGAAAAAAAATGTAAACCCTTTTTTACAGGAGATTGCTTTAAGATTCAAAGTTACGACTTTTTGTAACTTTTTATAGAATCCCGTATTAAATACGACTATTTTTAGCAATATGTAAATTTCTATACGAAAAAGTCTCTTAAGATGCAACCACCTCTAAATTTTGCAACAGGAATGTAGAAATAACGAACATTTGTCGAGATCTTATTTCTCAATGTTTTTATTTTTATCATTTTATCATTGTTATGATCAGAGAACTCATAGATATTGTCACTTTCGCATAAAAATCGACTCTGATCTTTATTTCAATTCTCTCGTTGGACAAGAATTTATGTACATTCAGTTTTTTAATACTGTTCAATGATAATCGTTAAAAATTGGATAATTTCGTCGTTGTCTGGGACCGAAGTTTATTATTTCGAAAACAAAACGTGATCCGAGAATCGACTCAGGGGACGATCGATGTGCAGCGATCAACGTCCCGAAAATTGTACAAATGTTTCGATGTATTCCAGCAAAGTCGCGAGACAAATGGAGAGAAGGACCCAATATTTCGAATGATTAATTTTGGAGGGATTTTTTTATCCTTCTCTAGATAACCCCGCATCGGAATATTGCTCTCCGTCATGGCCGAGCTTGGATGGCTTCGAGTTAACTGTTTTAATTTAGCAGTAAAAGTTTTGCCGCTTCCCTCTCTTTAGCCTCGGCGAATAAGCCGGATAATCATTTTGCCATAATTTGTGAGATTACTCTTTTTCTCTCTCAATGCCCATGTTCCTGCTACGATTTTTCTTCCTTCTCCTTGTTGTATCGTTCGAGTTCTTTGAGAAACTGCGCCTTAGGTTTCATCACGTTTGGACGATCACCACGACACTTGGGACAAAACCATTTACCCTTTGGTTTTGTACTCAGAGAGACACAGGAGAAATGGAACCATTCTATCGGGCATAAATCATTATCGCACAAAATCATCTCTCCGTAAGAAATTTGATCACAAAGACAGTAAGTGGGCTCATCCGGATCAATCGCAAGATCATCTTCAGGTGGAGGTGGCGTGTCTTCTCTGTGCTGATTCTGTTGGGTACCCTGGCGAGATTTTCTCTTCTTCTTCTTTCCTGTCGCAGCGGCTGTCGTTTTCTTTTGATTTCCATTACTCGTGTTTGACAGCGCTGTGGATCTTGTCTCTGACATGACGATCATATCCATTGCATGCGCTGATTCAACCAAAGTCTCTGTGCGCGTTCTTCTCGCTCTCTTTGGAGGACGTTCTACGTTGTTTGCATTACCGGAATTACAGGAACTTATGGCTGCATTTGACTCTCGGGTTGGTTCTGTCGCTTCTTGCTCTTTGCCAAAGTCTGCAAAAATTAAGATATTTATTAATGGATAATGAAAACTGTCTAAAACTTTCATGAGTGTACATTAGCAAAGAAGAAATAACTCAAGGTAGGTTACTTGAAGGTAATACATTAAATCAGCTTTCAGTTAAAAAAAACTTACCTAAATTACGATAATCCAAATCCAACTGTCGTGATTTGTTTTCAATAAGGTCTTGGACTTGTTGTATTATCTGAAGCTTCTCATCGCCAATTTCTTGTGCAGCTATGAGCGCTTGTTGGACTCTGAGCAGGGCTCTCCTTCTCACGGACAAATCTCCATCAATTTTGAGAAGTTCCTGCTGTTGGTCCACTTCTCTCAAGTAAGCTGCGAACAGAATCCAAATGGTACTTATTTATCTGACGAATAATCGAGTTTCCTCCAAAATAAAAACAAATTCATCTTTGATGGAGGAAAAAAATGTATTTTTAACTCACTCTGACAGGTAGCGTCTAATTCTCGTAATCGAGAAACATGTCTCTGTATATCGTTGGGAAGATTTTCAACGCAATCAAGATAATTTTCGATATAAGTTGCCGAATACAAAGCTTCGACTACCGCTTGATTCAACATCTTGACCAGCGTGCGAATAAAGAAGATTTATTGATAAGCTTCTTATTGATTCTGTCTCTGTTTCAACTGTAGAACTGAATTTTGAAATTCGAACGATAATTCGTAAACTTTCAGTCACCCGCAATACTGCGTGTTATTCGCACCGAAATTCGTAAACGTATTTATCCCGTACATCGGAGCAAAGTGTATGCGTCCGTTGCTCGTGTTGAATACACTACTAAACATGTCGGAGCAAAAAACACGAAAGACAAAAAAAAATTCTTTTCCCCGCACGACAGACACTGGAACATAACCTTTTGAGACAGACAAGAGTTCACCCGATATCATCGATGTTTTAGTCTCGCTGCATCCTGTTAGATAGCGCTACTGCAGCACCGGAAGATCAAGCGCCAAATTCAAATTCATCGAATTGAACAACCAACGAATTCGTTATGAAGAACACTCCGAGTCTGATTTAATTTATTCTTTAATAAATAATATTTATAGCAATTATTAAAATGCGTGGTTTTTAACTAAAATCGTCGATATTTTCGCTACATATACGCAAAATTTTACTCGGTACCAGGAATATTAAAATGACAAAGTATCTCATTGTTTTATGTCATTTATTTATAATTTACAAATATAACGATTATCAGAATTTTTTCTGAATAGAGTATGAAAATGGGAACTGTACATCATAAATTAGATAAATTAGCGTAATGACTTCTTGAACACATTTAATAGAGTATAAATCATCTTTGAGCTTTTTTGCAACATCTGAGAGCTAACAATGTTTTGACGAGTGTAAAAAAGTTTCCTAAGGAGTATCCAATGAGTGCTCCCAGGACACAGGTGATAGGCCACGTTTGCCATGGTCTGTCCCAGTCCAGAGGAATTGGAATAGCTCCTAGCCAAGCTCCAAGAAGGGTAGCTTTGATATTCAGACAAATGGCTTCATGGAGGAGGTTACTATTTTGAGTACTATTGACAGTTAGAATCGCTAATGTTGCATCTATGCCAAGATGTAAATAAGCCGGAATGTAAGTCAATGTGACCAAAGTCAGAGCGAGCATAGCAGTTTCCTTGTTGTGCTTTAAAAATGGAGCTCCAAACAGTACTATCGCCAGAAAATAACTAGTGAACAACAGAGCTCCAAAAATAACAAATTTCACTGAGCCTTTGATGATCTTAGATACGAATTTCTTAAATCTCGTATTCATCCTCGAATCCATTTTCCCTATTATTATTTGTTTGCTGTGCGAAAGTGTGTAGAAAAACTTCAGGAGTTCTGCAAACGTGAGTAACCCCAAAACCGGCACGAATTCAAAAGAGCCCACGTTGTACACGCTCTCGTTATATTTCATCATCGCGAAAATAGCAGGAAAATAAACACAAGTCAACGAGGAATGAAACAACAGCAATTGTTGTCCAGGAACTCGGTCCACTCCCATGTTTACCACTTTAGTTCTAAAACAGTAAATAAAACTTCTAATTACATTATTATTATCAATGATTTTTACAACAATAGAACTGATACTCACACGTTAAAATTGTATTTATTTAAGTCTCTTTAGATTTTGTACACAAGCGGCTATTTTTCTTTCCCCTTCGAGGTTGGGAATCATCAATACGTAAATATAATGCAATGTACAAAAAAAGATATACAATATACAGCGATTACAGCGACAGTAGCAGACTAGTATTGTAGGTGAATTCCACTCATCGACCGACATGACCGTGACGCCCGCAATCCTAAGCAATCCGATTGCTCAATAGCGCTCACTGCTCTTGTGAGTGTCAAGTGGAACTCGCCTCATTTAATGCGAAAAGTTAGCTGAGTTGAATGACGGATCCTATTGGTCAATTCAAATCACGTGACCCAACAGATGGCGTCATTGTAGTATAATTAAGTTGGCAGTAGTGTAATTATTATGTTGGCTGCAGTTGTTTTGAAAAATGTACGCTCACAGTGAGTTTTCATAACAGAAAATACAGCTCGTCGAGAATATTGAATTTTGAACAAGAAATTCGATTTTCTGAACTTACTAATCATATTTTTTATCGAATAAAAATCACTCTCTATAGTTGTTGTAAGGTGAAGCATCAAAATGGTAACTAACGTAGTTGAAAAAATACGCGATGTGTTCGTTAACGTACAGTTCAAGAAATCGACGCACAAATCGTACCAAAAAAAGTTGGCAAAAATATATTCTGAGGTAACTGTTTTTTAAACGTTTATCAAATGTAACAGAGATTCAAATGTTAATAAAAATTAACTATTTCAGGTTCCATTCCAATTATTCGTACAAGGCTTCATTGAGTGCCTCAAACTAGCAATGTTCACAGGCGAACGACATCCTCACATAGAAAATACTTTGAGGTTCGCAGCAAAATTTGTTGTTGCTGTTCAACAACCAACCGAGGATGACGACGAAGATCAGATGTGCCCACTGCTTATAAAGCTTTTTGAATTTCTTCTCCAAAACCACAACGCGAATGATCCTGGAGTTAAATTTCACATCTGTCACTTTCTGAACATTCTTCTGAATTCAATGGGCGAAGGAGCATTCATCGATGACAACGTCTGTGACCAAATAACGACACGCATGACAGAACGTTTGATGGACAGATCGGCTAAAATTCGAGCACAAGCTGTTCTCGCGTTGCAAAGACTTCAAGATCCTCACAACGAGAACTGTCAAGTTATAAAAGTTTACATATTTCACTTGTCCAAAGATCCAAGCAGCGAAGTTCGAAGAGCGATACTTTCCTGTATGGCAAAAAATCCAAAAACGCTTCATGCTGTTCTCAAAAGGACAAGAGACATAGAAGATTCTGTGAGAAAATTGGCTTATGAATTTATCAGCAAAATAACTGTTACTTCTCTCACGATCAAACAAAGAGTAACTTTACTAAAGAATGGCCTCAAAGACAAATCTGAAGGTGTATTGCGGATTGTCAGAAATATTCTGTTACCTGCATGGCTCTCTCACTTTAAATGGGATTATCTCCCATTATTGAGAGCCTTAGATTCAGAAATTGAAACAGAAACTGCTGTACTAGCACTTCAGGCAATGTTCAAGTAAAAATTATCAACTTAACATTTTTGCTTTCAGTGAACAATTTTTCAACAGATGAATAATAAAAATATAATTGACTGTTTACAGACGAGGGGTTCTAGAGGAATTACTGCAACAACTTCCAGTTGACTCGGAAACAAAATTGATTCCTGTTGAAAAACTCAGTAGTGAGCTTTTACTGTATTGGCGCTGTCTCGTTGAACATCTATATCGTGAATCGTGTACAGACCTCGTGAAAGAGTGTCTTCCAGAACTGACACCATTTTGCGAGTACATTCGGCAATATCTGAATATGATAACTTCGAAAGAATATGGTCCATCGGAAAGCTCGACTCACAAGTTTATTCTTCATGAATTATTCAAAATCACTGAAACTTACGACCTCTCGGATGAAATAGGTAGACAAAATTTGTCTCGACTTATTTTGGATACGTTGCCCAATGAGAAAGTTTCCAACAAAGTCGCCGAAACTATCACTTTGTATTTCGAAAATGTCAACCCCAACATTGACGATCGTCTGAACAGCTTGAGTCAGACCATTAGCGAAATTCGAACGACGGAAAAACAAACCGTTTGCGAAGAAATTTCCGAGGAAGAATTATGTAGAAGAAAAATTGAGGTATAAATTTTACTTATTTTCTTTATTAACGTAATTATTTTTATATATTTGTTTTATAATATCCGTCTGATTAATAGAGAGCCAGGCTGAAGGTTCAGCTGAACGAGATTCAGGAACAAGAATATGAAGCCATAAAAAACAGAAATTTCTTGAAGGCTCAATCTTTGAAAGAGGAATTGGAAAAACTCACTGTACAACTGGATAAATTGGCAGAGCCGAGTACCGCTACTATAGTCGAGAATGTTTACGAAGAAAAAAATGATAGTGTAACGATGGAAAAGTGTTTGACGATTTTCTGTGCAGCACTCACCGGCAAGTCGTTAACGACTCTCACACCGACTTTAAGGACACTTTTGGAACATCTCGTGTTGCCGAATACAAATGTAAAAAAATCGAAAACCTATAAATGTAATTATGAATTTATTTTTAGTTTAATGATTACTTTATATATTTCAGCACGAGAACGCAAAAGTACAAATTCTAGCTTCAAAGGCAGTCGCTCTCTGTTGCTTACTAGATTTGAAATTAGCCAAACACTATTTTATGGCCTACATTCTCCAATTTTCTATGGAACAAGAGATTCGAGGCATTTGGGTCGTCTCGCTCAAAGCAATCTTCGACCTTCTACTAAAATATGGATTTGAAGCCTACGGAATCGACCTGGATGAAACTAACAAGACCTTTGAAAAAGAGAAATCGAGAAAAAGTGGCCAGACCAGACTCTACAATAATGGCGGAGAGGATTTAACTACTATGAGCATGCAATCTGGCAATGAAAGCCAAGTCGGAGCACCCAATTTTTTAAAAATACTCGTAAGCTTTATGGATAACACGGTGAGTTTTTTAGCAGACTATTTAAAAATATATTTTTAAAAAAGTTTTTCAAGTTGAAATTAGAGAAATGTGATATTTTTTCGTGTTTATATTTATATTCGATATTTATAATAGGATGCAGAATTAAGAACGATTGCCACCGAGGGACTCTGCAAACTCTACCTCCACAGAAAAATAAAAGGTCCTGAAGTCCTTTCGCGATTATTAGTTTTACTTTTCAACCCACTCACCGAAGAAGACGGCTACACGCGCCAGTGCTTATGCGCATTTTTCAAACTCCTCGTGACCAAAGTTCCGGACGGTGCGACGATGCTTGGACAATCGTTTTTGCCGGCTCTGAGAATGCTCGCGAACGCTCCTGATGCGAGCCCTCTCCAAGCCATCGAGCCTGAGCACATGGCCGAATTTATTCTGGGCTTGACTGACAGCCGGCATCGTCCAATCGGGAGGGAATTGTACACAATTCACAATAATGTAGCTCTGGACATTCTTACCGAAGTTTTAGAATCGAACTACGATATCGATCAGGAAAGCTTACTCAAATCTCTTAAATATTTGAACACCAAGTTTGAAGAAGGAATACTGAAAACCAAGGTTCAAGAAGCGTTGGACGTACTTGAAGCATCTGTGAGTATCTACTAATACGTTCAAAAATAATATTTTGTCAAACAATTGAAATGAAAATAACTCTTACTTTTTTCTTTCACTTTCACGAAATATAGCTGAAAGCTAGTGATCCTCGTCTGGTAAAATACATCCAAAAGTTCAAGGTGAAGTTTTCGGATGTTACCGTAATCGAAGTAACTCAAGAAAATGTGGATCAAACTCAGGAAAATGAAACTCAAAGTCAGGAAAATGAAGCTCAAAGGCAAGAAAATGAAACTGAAAATCCTGATCTTGAAGACTCAGATGACGACATGATGTTCGATGATTCTAATTAATTCTAGCTAAATTCCATAATCATATCATGCAATAATTACATTCGGACTTTCATTTCGTTGTACACTCCTAAACTTGCTTTTCGACAATTCGTCAGTTTAGCTCGTGCAACGGAGTAATGAAATCAATTATCGCTAATATTTTTATACTATATTTTGTAACAAAATTCATCTAATATTTGTAAATAGAACATAAAAAGTATAAAATAAAGAAAAATTACATTTTATCTGGGTATTCAAAATTAGTTGCGAAAATGTTCGCTAGGTATCGCTGCAATTTGTTTATTTAATACTAGCTCATTTTCATAACCATAATCCTCATGCAGTAATTGCATTCGGACTTGCATTTCGTTGTACCCTCCTAAACTTGCTTTTCGACAATTCGTCAGTTTAGCTCATACAACGGAGTAATTAAATCAATGATCGCTAATATTTTTATACTATATTTTGTAACAAAATTCATCTAATATTTGTAAATAGAACATAAAAAGTATAAAATAAAGGAAAATTACATTTTATCTGGGTATTCAAAATTAGTTTCGAAAATGTTCGCTAGGTATCGCTGCAATTTGTTTATAGAGTTTCTTTCACGCTGAAAGTCCGATACGAAAGTTGAAGTTTAGATGTTGTTTTAATCGGCGTCTATTATGGAAAAACTGTCGAAGCCGCAGATAATTTGTCATATAGAAAAATCTGTAGACTACTCGCTCTTCGATGCGAAATGGATACCATGCAGCGCCAAATTCGTGGTTATGGGCTCGAGGCCTCGTGGAACCGGTATAATACAGATATACGAGGTATCCAGCGGCGAACTCAAACTGGTCAAAGACATAGAACGTTCGAATCCCATCAAGTGCGGCACATTCAAGTCTTCGAGCCTTCGAAATCGTCACCTAGCTACTGGAGATTTCAAGGTTTCCTATAAAAAAAAAATCTTTAATATTTAAACTCGAGTAAGATATAACGTCGATTAGGACTTATGCAAAATCCTTTTTCGTTTTAAATTTTAATAATAAATTTCTTGATGTTATTTTTATTTAATTGTGACGTAAAATCCAGACGACATTCTCTATCTGCTCTCTTTCTTTTTAGGGAAAATTGAATATTTATGATCTTGAAGATCCTTCGATACCTGTGTACTCAGTGAACGCACACAAGGAGATCATAAATGCAATCGATGGAGTGGCAGGTGACAGCATAGGCTGCGGAGCACCAGAAATAGTGACAGGTTCTAGGGATGGTAGCGTAAAAGTATGGGATCCTCGAGAAAAGGATCGTCCAGTAGCGATAATGGAACCAAAAGAGGGCGATGCTCGAAGGGATTGTTGGACAGTTGCTTTTGGCAACTCTTATAATTCTGAGGAAAGAATCGTAGTTGCTGGTTACGATAACGGAGATGTCAAGATGTTTGATCTTCGAGCTATGACACTCAGATGGGAAACAAATCTCAAAAACGGTGTTTGCTCCATAGAATTCGATAGAAAAGACATAGCAATGAATAAACTGGTTGCAACTACTTTAGAATCAACGTTCTATCTCTTCGATTTGAGAACTCAAAATTCTAAAAAAGGATTTGCTTATTTATCCGAAAAGGTAAAGTAATTTTTTATTAATTCCCTTTTTGTGAGGGTAAATTTTTTTATTGTATTTTTTCAGGCGCACAAGTCAACAGTCTGGTTAGTTCGTCATTTGCCTCAAAATCGCGATATTTTCATGACCTGTGGTGGAGCTGGCTCGCTGTGTCTATGGAAATAGTAAAAAAAATTTTTTTTTCAATTTTCATCGAACTATGTTGCCAGAAAGTATACGAAAAAAATTCTTATTTTAGCAATTATCCTGAGAAACGGAGACTCGCGGATGCTGATGGTATTTTCGAAGGTGTCGTCGGAAATCTTAGTTTGCTTCAAAACAGCACTCTGTCTTCTCAACCGGTTAGTTCGTTGGATTGGAGTCCAGACAAGCAAGGTTTAGCTGTCTGTACGTCGTTCGATCAATGCCTACGCGTTATAATCGCAACGAAGCTCAACACGTATTGATATAAATAAATTTTCCAGATAAGAATGAATAATTTATTTAATGTTTAAACGATATTTGTATTATGAAAAAAAAAACAATTTGAATGACGTTAATAATAATAGAATTAAGAGAATTAGTTGATTGTTCAATACTTGTACCAAATTACATGACATTAAAAAAGTTATTTTTAAATTTCCCGCAAAAACATTTTGTTGGGATCAGATTGTAGTGGGTGTTTAAATTTTTTGATACGTCCCTGAATTCACGTGTTTTGAAAAACAGACGCATGGTGTCGCATACGTAGTGTTGTTATAAGTTAAAATGGCGGGTGTGCTGTTCGAGGACATTTTCAACGTAAAAGACACTGATCCGGAAGGAAAGAAATTTGATCGAGGTGAGTCTAATCAAAAATACATATTGCTGTCTTTTCCTGTCATTGCTAACGCGAAAGTTGATCGAGTGTCTCGAGTACTCGGCGGTGTTGATCCGCGTACCGTCAACGTCGTGCTTCGTTGCCGGCTGCGTCTACCTACCGGAAAGCACATGGTATCACAGCTGGTTGTGGCGCCAATTTTTGTTTTTATAAAAACATTCATTTTTCGTTAAAAATTTTAATTCCTTTAACGATTATTTATCATATTCGCTAAATCCACTTTAAAATTTATTAATTGAAGAAATTATTAGAAAAAAATCAAAGAAAATCTGAACAAAAAATCTTTGAGTCGATGTTTCCGACTGAGTTTGTTGTGATTAGTGAATTTGACGTTTCACTGTTTAGAATGAGAATGCGTAGCTAGGATCGTGAATATACCTTAGAATAACGGTGAGAATATTTAACAAAAATTTTTTTATATAAAAATACTCATGATTGACTTCAGTGGAGTTTTGTTTCATTTTCGATTTACCATAAGTGGCAAATATTTGTCGTCTTATCGAAGGGGCGCGAGTGGAGACTGCACTGCGTCCTGCGTCACGAGAGAATAGCTGCAGCAACGAAGCTCCGAGTATCACGTAACAATGCCTTCTTTTATCCAGCTTTACCCTTGACCTTCGAACCGAAGCAGCTCAATAGCCGGAAGATTATCATCGCTTATTTTCTCGGTCGGAGAATTTTTATACGTTTCGTGCTAACAGACAAAAATTAGCGACGACGATTCTTTCGCGATAAAAGCATTTTCCTAATTTTTCTCGAACCATGTAATATCAGCGAAAATGAGACGAATAGGTGACGACTCGCAATCCTGACGCAATCGCAATGGAAAACAATCGATCTTACGCAACATGTGTATACCCGCAGGCCGCAGACTTGACCGTTCAGTTTGTCTTTCTCCTCGATTCGAGTTTTAATCTTTTTTTTCGCAACGACATCTTGGAACGATTTTTTGAATATTCTTATGCTCCGAAGAATTCAACATGGAAACAGAATGAACTGATGAAAATAACAGATCGGAAAACATTTTTCGATCGATTCAAAAGTTTTCCACATATTATTTCCTTCATTCATTGCACACATAAATTACAAATCCTCATAATCGTGTAGCAGTGAAATCTTTACGGCTAAAAACAGAATTCTAGCCCAAAAATATAATTGACGTTAATAATGCTCGCACAACCCCCTCACTTTTGAAATTAAACTCCTTATTTTACGCATTCCCCTACTCCGCGAGTTTGAAATCTCATCGAAACGTCATCCTGGCGATGTTGCGCAAAAAAAAAAGTTGGCAAGGATCCACGTAATATTATTGGCACATCGTAAAACCTTTCCATGTATAACCTAGAAAAAAGTCTCCCACCGAGAAAATGTGGTTTTCCCGATTCCGCTGAGGAACGGAAGATGGAAAAATTCAAAAAGCTCGTTCTCGTCTCTCCTCTCGTGTCATTCGGAGGATGCGTTATGGAGAGAGGACGTAGATGTGTTGATTTTCGCGTGGGTGTCGCGCGGGCCGATTGAGGGGAGGAAGTCGAGGCCACGGGCGGGTTGGCGATAAGGAGTCGGCAGAGGGGGCGTTGAGGTCTCGACCGTGAGAAGGGGGTCGCGGAAGGAGCGGCGAATGAGCGTGGAGGGCGGAGGGGGTGAGGGGGGTCGATCGTCGATGCGCGGAGAGCTTCAGTAGCTCGCCGAGCGCCGGGGAGGGCGGAGGCGCGGAAGGGAGGCTCATGGAGGGGTTGCTCGCTGCAGCCGGTCGATCCAGCGATCTCCGCAGCCGCAGTACCAGCAATGGTATGCCTGCTGGCGGATGCGATTGCGAGCAAGGAGGCGAATATATCTGTACACTATTTCCGTATACGTGCATACGCTCGCGTTTATACGTATATATTCGTGTAATATGACGCCGCGTAGTGTGCCGACGGTGGGGCGCCACGAGTCCTGACACGGTCAAGGTCAGGCACGGCCTCAAGGTCGCCAACGGAACAGTGAGATGTCATCTCGAGGGAGAACTCCGGGCTCTCCCCTCGCCCTTACCTTCGCCCCCTAACCCGCCTACACTCGTTCTCCCCTCGTTCTACATACTTTGCTGCACATATAGGTATGTGTGTCGATCTTTTTTCTTTTTTAACGCCCAGGCCACTCGAATTAGCGCTACCTTTTTCCTCCTCTCTTATTTTCTCCCCATCTCTCTCTGTTTTTTTCTTTGGTATCCTTACTCTGCGTAAATGGTTCGAAACCACTTTGCAACAGTCAAGTTCTTTGCATTGTTACGTACTTTATTTTCAGAACATTTTGTTCTATGGTCTGTACTTTTTTGTTTTGATTTTTTTTCGGCTGTTCCATTGGAGCGTAGGTTGAGGACGGAAAATTGTTCAAAATTTACATTTTGGAACCCCTCGGAATTGCGATATGCTATTTCTTCCCAACTTTTCTCATTATTTAAATTTTCTGAATATTTTTTACTTTTTATTTCATGAATTCGAAATTTAAAATATTCAGAGTGCGAATAATTATTTTAAAAAAACGATTCTATACAATAACCGATTTTTAAAATTTTTGTAATTAAATATATCAGTCGAACAATATTCCAAAATCATCTTTTAAAATGCGATAATTGTTTTCCAGAATCGAGTAATTTTTTTAAATATCTTACGGCAATTTTGAAAAATATTACAAGATGCTGGAACTAAATTTGTTTTTATATTTTCAAAGTTGGAATTTATATTGAGCTCCAACGGATACATATTCGCCATGGTGTCAGCTATCACCGAAGTTTCCGAGCTCGATCTAATCGCGTATTTGTACGAACGTCGCGTTACTACGTTGTAATTTAGTCCGCGGTATAAAACTCGAAGTAACATCCACCTTTCCAACGCTCCGATACGTCAAACGAGAAAGAGAGAAAAGAGAGCCAGCCGAAAGGTATGAGTCACGTGCCGCTGTTGCTCCTCCTTCGCAAGCTGAGACTCTGCACTCGTACGAGCGCACACACGTAGACGGGAATAAAATTCACGTACGTACACGGACGGACGCTCACCATGCTGCTGACCTTGAACAAAAACGAACGATTACACTGACACAGAGCGCGTCTTCCCCACTTGCCGAAATCGAGTTACTACTTTTTTGTCTTTTTTTTCCTTCTCGTGCGCCTTTTTTTCCCTCGCCATTATGCGCCGATCTCCCGGGTTACAGTTTTCCGTCGATTACGGATCGAAAGCGACAGGCGATCGAGACCTTCCGCCAGAACGTATTCAACGTCGCTCGTCCGTATGTTCGGAACGATCGGAGAAATTGGATTAATCGATCTGTAAAATCGACGCGCGTAGAAAATTAACGAGATACTTCACGAGCGAACGAAGTCTCTCATTCTCAATTTTTTTTTTTTTTTTTGTGAAAAAGTGAAAAATTCGCGTTCAACGTTGCCATGGTACGTATCGTACGATTCCGGGCCTCAGAGGCTCGTGTGCGGCAGTGCATATCCCTCGATACACACGCGATGATGAAAAGACAAAGAGCGCCGCATCGAGGAACTTACGAGAGGCAAGAGCAAAAACTGGTGCAATGTATATCTCGATATGAAATTGGATAGTCGGCGAGTTTACGTCATTTCGCAATTCACCAAGGTACGGAATACGCGGTATATTTTTTTTTCGACGTAAATGAGAACGAAGACGGTAGAATAACGAATAATTCAAGATTATTTCACAAATTCTCAAAAAACTTCAAATTATTATTATATCACATCGAGTTTATTCCAAAACATTTATGCAAGCGATTGAATTTCATTTTGGTATTTTTTAAAAAAATGTATAGATAAAAATATAATTAAAAATATTTATCGCAAAATTATTATTGAAAATCGCAACGATAAATTCGATTTCGAAGAAATACGAAATGCGAAAAATAATCAGAAAACATTCGAAGGCTCCAACTGCAACAACATTTCGAATCTCGCGTCAATCTCGCTGGAGCACTCTTGGTTTCAGTAGAATACAATTTCGATAAACGCGAATGAATCATTCGATCGGACGCAATGTCGAGAGCGAGAGACGTAAAAAAAACGGGACGGAGAGATGAGACTTATCTACATGCTTGAAAAACTGCGAGACAAAATATAATAATAATAATAATAACAATACAGCAAGAGAGTACAACATAAAAGTACAATACAAGTGAAAAGTCTGTAGAGTAGATTGAAAAACGAAATAAAATGGAAAAAAGAGACGTTTGAAAAAAAGAACAGAAGAAGACGAATAATGCAGAAAATAGCAAGATCTTCGCGGTCTTTCGTTGTCGTCGGCGAGAATCCAAACGCTCTCTCGTGTTGCTAGGCGCGAGGCCAAGCTCTCGTTACGAGGGCCACTGTCAGTGCCAAGGCAGTTCAGGCAGCTGTTCTCCGTCTAAGCCGCGCCTCGCACTTGCAAGCAGCACTATCATCACTAACCTTTTCTATTCTCCAAGCTGCTTCGCTCTTTTATTCTTTTTTCATTTTTCTTCATTTCGCCGTTTTATCTTCCATTTCTTTTATTGTTTTTCCGTTGCATTATTTCCAGAGATTTCTCCGATCTGTCATTTTTTTTTTTTTCACAATACGTTATTCTGTCTGAAAAATTGGAATTGTTGTTATGAAAAAAAACGTGGCTGAAGAAAGAGAATTTTCGTTTCGAAAAAAATTCATTTTTGGAAAAGAAATTATAACGCAGTCAGCAATGAAGATTTCTTTGGTATCGGAAAGGAAATTTTCCAAAGTAAATTCCGTTTCCACTTTTCAGACACGAGTTTTGCTGCGTGATAATTAAAAAAAATACATATTTTCCTCATTTTTGTTTTGAGAGTGCTCGGAAGAAAATTGTGTTTTGTGAAACCTGTGAACTCGTTGACAGAAATAACATGGCTCGAGACTTCTGATGTGTGATACGTAGGGGAGAACGAGCCCACGCTTTATCGATAACGGAGATAAGGATGAATTATCGCGTTCCGGGTGTTTATGTCGCTGCGGCCTCGTACATCGTGCTTTCTGCGTACGTTTCAAAACATTCAACGTAGAAAAATTCAAAAAGTTGAAAAAAACAATTACTTCCACTTGAAGCCATCTGAGGTCGGACGATTTCAACTTCGCATTATATTAAAAAATGAATTTAAATTACTTTCGAAGCTAACAGTTTTCAAACAATTGGAAACACCTGATTCTCACGTCGTTTGTTTGGTTTTATCGAGATATTTATAAGTCACTCATAGCAAAATCTACTTGATCTACTTCCAAGACAAGAAAACAAAATTTGGACTTTCTGGAATTATGAGACTGCGCCGAAGAAAGAAAAAGAATGCCGTTATAATAAAAACATAAAAAGCTCTTCTCCAAAAATTTGCAAAAGTAATCGTATAAATATAAAAAAGATAGATTTTATTACTTCCTTCGTTAAGAGCAATCACAACCCTCATAAACCGAGAGCCAGCAAGAAAATCGACGGATCATTTGCGAAATTTTGCCGCTCTTAGAGAAGATAGCTATTAATGTATGTTTTACGCATGTGAACGAGAGAGAAAGAATGTTTGTATGTCTCTTAGCAACGACATTTTGTTATAAAGCTAAAAAGACACAAACTTTTTTTATTTATTTAGTTCTTGTTTGACCGTTCAATTCGGAGCATCCTTAATTCTTTAAGGCCAGCTTACTCCCAAAAACGTAATTTTTTTCACTTTATTTTATTTATAGTAGAAAACATGTTGAGTAATCAATTTTTTTACATATGAAAGCACATATATGAAATTACTTGAAAAAAATTTTTTTTTTCCAAAATGCGATCTTGAAAATGGCTGCTGAAACTCATCGTAGATGAATGACATCATTTCTTTGAAAAGAATTATCTGATAGCAAAAAACAAAACGATTCCATGTTCTGTATCGAATTGGCTATGGCCTCAAATAGAATGAAACATTTACAATGAAAAAAAAAAAAAAAAAAAAAAATACCGAACCATTAAAAATTTTAAAACTAATTTATATTTTTAATTATTTT
>JAPYYX010001617.1:0-23239 GCA_030522605.1 Cremastinae sp. B BG-2022a | reverse complement strand
TTTCATGAGCGGCACAAAATAGCACAAAGTGAGCACAATTCAGCACAACTTTTGTTTTTTTGATTTTCAAAAAAGGCTGGGCTAACTTTACACACATATCGGATTTTCATAAAATATTTGCGAAGAAAAAATTAATTTGAAATGTAAAGTCTGGGTGATGAATTTTAATTGAAATTTAGTATCGATAGGAGTTGAGAGCCACTGGTACTCCTCCACCGTGGAGCTCACGAGTAACTATATACGTACCCGAGGCCCAATATAATTAGCGTGTTTAAGTCTGATTTATAATGACGCTGGAAACGCCTACTGGTTGGTATATACGTACAAAGGAGCGAGAGAGAAGGAAGAGAAAAAGAGAGAAAAATGCGTGCCGCGTTCTAGCGAGAACACACACGAATGGCAAAACTGAAATAGCAAAAATCACTGTACTTTTATCGCAATTCGTAAGGAAGGTATTTAAAAAAGTCAATGAAAATTAAAAAAAAGAATAAAAGTGAAAAATTATGTTTTTTTCATTACTATTAGGATTTTTTTATCATTATCTCTGATAATAAATCTTTATGATCACAAATTGTACGAGAATGCACTGTCTGGAGATGCGTGTCAGCAAAATTTGACATTCCATTCCCAAGGCCCTCGAGGAATGGTAAAATTATTTTTATACTTTTTTTAAACATCGTCTCGAATCTTGTTTAAATTTCTGATTAATTATTTTTTCTTCTTTTTTCAATTTTAACGCACAGCTGCTGCTTTTTTTCTCTATTTTTCGATTCTCTCTTTTGTTTCTGATTTTTTGGTTTTTGATTTTTTCTTTCTCCGTCTTTCGAGAGTGAGAAGAAACGTACCTGCAGCCTCTCGGATACAAAAGGTACAGGAAGACGGGGGCAAAAAATGAAAAAAAGAGAACTAGAAACGTCCTTTCAGGGGAGCAGACGAAATAATCGTCAAGGTCAATTTTTCGACGCTCTTTTCCCAGTTCTCGTTGGACATTCAAGGCGGTCCGGGAGAAAAAAAAAACTCGTGGATGACAAAACGTTTTTTTTTCTTCGACCGCTTTTTTCAACCTATTTGCAAATTTCTACATTTGGACAGGAAAATAAATCGATACGACTCTTGTTTTTTTTAAATTTCTAGTCATTCCGAGAAAAACAAGTGACGTAAGTTGCGATGCCGAAAAAAGCAGGATCTATTACGAAAAAATGATGTTCAAACACGAAAAAAGGAATAACGAACCTGTGCATAACTAAAGTTTATCTAAGCGATTCTCAGGCAATTTCATGTTCGAACAATGCATTTGGCGGCTCGAGGTGTTGCGCTCCGGCACATTTCAATTTACACTATGCCCGAAGAAGGACAGAGAGATTCGGAGGGTATAAAGGAAGCAAAATCGTCGTTAAGCGTATGTTTATAATATTCATTGATAACGGGCGCGCGTTCGCTACTGATAAACCCGATGCATAATGTATGACGACGCTTATTGCACCGACAGTTCGGGACATCCTCGTATATTAGCGAGAACAAATTGATGGTTCCGTCGATTAAAAAAAAAATTATGAGATCCGTGATTTTTCATTCAATTTGATTCAATAATTTTCTAGTAAATTAAAAATCGTTTAAAATTCCTCACATGATTTTTTATCGAAATTTTTTATTGAGAGATCTATCAAAAAATTGTTGAATAATTTTTTTTTACTGGGTCACGAAGCAACATAATTTATTTTCTAATGGGACAACTCATTACCTGGCGTACTTTCTTACTTTAGAAAAAGAATTTTTGATAAATTGAATAAACGAGGCTAGCGGGATTATCGGTGAAGATTAGGGGACTCGCGGGTTACCTCGGGCTCGCTGCCAGACAATTTTGTCGAGGAGTGTACGCGAGGGATCTCTCACACGCACGTGCTCAGATGTAATCGCGTGTAGCTATCGTTACGCTCAAGATGGATCGGACTCTAATGCACTCACCCCTTGGCTCGGTTGCCCAAAGACGAAGAAAACGAACGGAGCGCGAAAGAGAAAGAAAATGAGATGGGAAAATAAAAAAGTTAAGAGGAGAGAGAGATCGAGGTTGATGGTGAAAAGGCTAATAACAGCGATAACCCTTTCCTCCTTTTTTTCTTTTATTACCTTTTTTCATTCGCTTTTCTCTCTCTTTCACTCTCTCGCTCTCGCTCTTTAATACCATCCTCGTTATCATTTCTCTCGAACCTCACCGAGTCTCCATGCACGAGGAGCAATTATTGTTAACACTCAACGTCTTAAAATGATGAGTATAATCTAAAGTGCAAGAGAAGAGGTAAAATGAATGTTTATAATAAAATTTTTATAATGAACGACAATTTTTCACTATTATTTAATTTTTTTTTTTCAATCGTTGCTTGGAAAGTGAATTCAATACTGACGACAATTCAGACGATTGTCACATAACTCTCGCTGAATAAACGCCCCAGATAAAAATCATACTTTGTAGCTCCAGATGACGATTATGTAATGGGAATATTTTTGCAATTCTATTTCACGTGAATTTTTCTGTGATTTTTAAAAAAAACTGAATGCTCGATTCGAAATTTATTATTTTTCTTCTTGTATTTAATCTCGAGTGTAATTACTATTTTTATTGAATATTATTATTTTTTGTTGTTTTACTGTGTTACTGTAATCATTTCGAGCATGATAAACTGAGAATCTCGTGACAACGAGCAATTTGAGCCAGTAACAAAAAGCTCGGGATCGCGATTATTTGGACGATCCGCCGTTCCGAATAATCTCGTGTCGGGAAAAAAAACAGCTCGTGGTATCGAGGACGGAAAAATAAAATGCGAGACGCCACGTTACGCGACGTCGAAATTTTAAATTTGAAGGAAAATAAAACGAAAAAATTCGTCGGTCTGAAATTTTAGTCCCAGGGTATCAATTTTTTTTTTCTCGTCCTTATTCTGTTTATCGGACTGAAATAAAGAAGGAATCTAATGCGATTTCGTAATGTTTTTTTTTCTTCAATATTGCTCGGAGTTTGCAGTTTTTTCGTGGAAGAGACGAGTTGAAATAAAAAAAAGGAAGGAATTGAAAAAAAGCTGGCTGCTTTTTCGCAGGCAATATCGAAGCTGGATTTTTTTTCTCTTGAATAACCGGACGCATATGCGAAGACTGCAAAGTGTGTTGGCGCTCGTGTACGAACGGCAAAAGGGAAAAGAGAGAAAAAAATGTGCACAACGTTGCGTATATAGAGGCGAAAAAAGCCCCGGTCGAACGGAACGAAACGAAAATAATAAAAAATGGGGAATATTTTTTTTTTGTTTTTATTCGGCACTATAATATTTTTCGGCCTGGTCCTTTCTCGTCGTTGCAATTCTCCGGCGCTTTTGCAAATAAATTTATCCTTCCCGGGGAAAAACGAAAAAAAAAGAAAAACGAAAGAAATGGAAACGAAAAAAACGACAATTCGAGAATAAAATACGTGGAATTTTCCCTCGTTCTCGTGTTTTCACTCGAGCGAGATGTAAATTATTCTCTGGCGGTGGTTCTCGCTCTCTCGCTCTGCCTCTCGTTCGTATACTTTTCGCAACAAAGTCGTGACGATAATGAATAATGCGGGAATCAATTCGTGAACTCGATTAAATGCCAATCTAATTACGCTTTGATGACTGCTTCGTATCAATTATCATTCCGAACGCTCGTCAAGTAATTTTTTAACATTCTCTTCATTTAATTTCTTTTTTATGTATATTTTCCTCTGATATGAACGTATCACTTTTTTTTATATTGGTTTTTGTACGATTCGTCACGTTTGACAACCAATGGAGAGCCGACAAAGAGAGCAACAATTTTTTTCCCCAAATAAAAAAAAAATTATTACTAATAATCACTTGTAGAATGAAGAAATTTATTCAACGATTATCCAATAAACTTGTTAAGTCAGAAAAAAAGCGAGTAATAATTTTTTTACTATTTGAAAAATCGATTCGAACTTTTTTTATCGATTTCAAGACTCAAAGTTTGAAAATTTCCTATGACAATAAAAAATATTCCGGATCGAACGCTTGCTCAAAGTTGTTATTTCATATTTAAAATTGTGTAAATAATAAAAACAATCCTAAAACTCAAGAAATATTAAAATAAAAAATTATCGGCAAAAAATGAAAAGAGGGATTTGAAAACTTTGCGAGTCGAGTGGTAAATTTCGAGTATAAAAAAAGCAATAAAGATAAAAAAATATGGAAGACACTGATAGGTATTTCATTCTTGAGGAATACAGGCCATGAAAAATAAGTCTCGTAGAATTGGGATTGAACGTATCCGCAATATACTAATCCTTGGAGTATTTAAGACCTTTCTACCCCCACTGCGGACCCTTTTGCCGAGGGTTGCGCTGAATAGAACTTAGGCCGGGAGGTCATTAGGGGACAAACAATAAAAAGGCGAAAGGTTGAGAGAGCGAGACGGAATCGTCGCATGGAATAAATCACTCGAATCGGCTTACGCACCGTTACGCTCTTTTCGAGCTCGTTACGCGGTTAATAATGTTCGGACTCGATACGAAGCGACGTTTATCGACGCAAACAAAACTGCGAAAACGGGAACGAACGCAATAAAGAGAAAAACCATTCTCAAGCAAAAGAAACGAAAGAATTTCTTTTTCTGTTGTTTTTTTTGAGTTAAAATACGCATAAAAATGAATAAAATAAAAAGGTAAGAGGCAAAAATAGCTTTTCGCGTGAGCGATGGATATGTAGCGTCGAAAAACGAAGGGAAAAAAAAGCGAGCTCGTGTGTGCGAGTCGGTATATGTACGTGGCGTTAGGCGCAGGAGCGCGGAACTCATCGATCCGAAAGAGAGAACCGGCGGCACTCGAGAGCCCGCTCGTACACAAACACAATCCCGGTGATAAAAAAAGTATCAATCCGCGGTTAATTTTTGCCTCGAAAGTGTATTTGGGTGTATAAAAATCATGAAAACGTCAATTGGCCATTTTCGAAATAAAAAAATGAAGCAGTCTGAACAAACACGAGCCAGACTAAAAGTTTCTAATTAACGTTCCTACACTCTGAGAGAAAAAACAACTTCATCGTTTTATCTCAAAACGTTTTTTTTGTTTGATCAAGATCGACGCAGTAAAATATCGAGAAGAAAAAAAAATATTCTTCATTCTGTAGTCACAGCTGAACGTGAACAATTATTAGTAGAACTTCTCCTCGAAATTCAAAACAAAATATCCTAGAACAAATTCGAAACGACACAAGGACAATTTCGACTAAAAAAAACCGATAAACTTCAAGTGCGACGACCCGTTAGCAATTCGAGTTCGTAGACACGCGAGTACGGTGAGCTTGAACAATATTTGAGTCAACATTGACGCATATTGACGTATCATATCGTGTATACGAGTGTATTTATGACAGGTGAGAGGGAGAAGGGCGTAAGTCGCGTTTTGTGCGATATAAAAAAAGACACGCGGGGGCGCTGAGCCACGATGTTCGGCAAAACCGGCGAGGCGAATGAATACAACGAAACGGACAGAGAGAGAGAGAGAAAACACGCAGCGTGTGTGTTTTCGTTCGATCCGAAGACAAGAGCCTCTAAGAATCGTTTTCCCCGTAACGGACTTAGCGCTAATGCGTCCATTCGCATCCGCGCACTTAACGCCAAATAGCTGAAATACTTCCGTCTCGTTCTGACTCCCGTGTACTCTCTCCTCCACCCGGCTTGCATTCTCCCGCAGTTTCTCATTCTCCCGGCGCATAGCCTCAATATCGTCTACAACCTCGGTGGATGAGAATGTATACACTTACGGGCGTGTAAAACTCTCGTCGGTGCTTCGTATCGAGGCGCGCGTGTGTACCGGTAGTGGTGTCGGTGGTTGTGGTGGTGAGCAACGGGGCACACACCGTATCCTTTGTCCCACGCGGTAATCCAATTTCACGGCTCGAGACGGTGGCGACGACGCCGGAGCGAGGACGGAGCTCTCCGAGGGAGAGCGGGGGAGGGGAACGGATAAGAGCGTAGGGAGCGTTCGTTTGAGAGACTCCCGAGAATAGGAGTGTGTGTGTAAAAGAGAGAGAGAGAGAGAGTGTAGAAGGAAATATATACGTTAAAATAATCAAAAGATTGATGAAAACTCTTGAGATTCACCGCGCTTGTTTTTTCTCTCTTATTTCTTTCTTTTTTCTTGGGTTCTTTTATTCTCAAGACTTCGAGGCGAGAACGGATATCTCGGGAGTTTCGATGTTCACGCACACGTCACCGGGAGACGCGTAACGAGCGACCATTTTGGCTCGCGCTTGCAGAGCGAGAGAGAGAAAAAGAGGAGAAAAGAGTCGTAATGCCCGTTCACCCGTTAATTTTTCATTATATCGGTGCTTGTTATTTTCTTATTTGGAGTATGCACGAGGCAGTGTGTTCGCTGGCGGAGAGAGACGAGGACGAGAGAGGACGCCACCGTCGTTGCGAGGAAGGAACGAGCGAGCGAGAGAGTGAGAGAGCTGAAAGATGGTATTTGCTTCTCTCGCGTAGAGAGCACATACACTCAAAAGGTAGACACCGATTACACTACTCACAGAGAGACGTTGCACGAGAGATTCACGACACACAACTCTCGTATACACACAGACACGCGTACACTTTAAAAGCGGAGATCCAGCTGCACGAGAGACTTTGCCAGGTTGAGAGAGAAAAGAAGAAATATACACGAAACTCTTCCTGACTATTTCTCGCGTGCTCGGACGTTTCTCGCGTGTGTAGGCAAACACAGAGGCTCACTGATACACTCTCCTTGTACTTTGACGCAGAAGCACACTCGACACACGTACGGGATTGGTAATATACAAGTATGAGCACCACAATAACGAGTTAAATAACTCCGATTAATCCGCAGCTCGTACGGTCAATGGAAAAACGGAGTTTCGGCGTTGAGTGAAGAATAAAAAAAAAAGAACCTTTTTCGCTCGTTCTTCGAAAGCGCAAAAACGCCTTCTCGGTAGCGTTCCTCGTTAAAACAATTCGTAACTTCATTCGAAGACAGAACGAGACTACACTCGATACCGGCGAACTTTTTCCTTGTTATCGAATTTTCCTTTTAAACGTTTTTAACGTCCGAAAAAACGAAGCGGAAAAAAAAACACGCGTCGCCGGTTCGAGCGCTTGGCGCTTACTGAGGCATCGCGCTCTCCCCCCACCGCTCCTTCTGCCTCCCGGCTATCTAGACTCCGGGGTTTCAGACTGCCTGTGTTCGCCTGTGCTCGCCACCAGAACCGCGCGCGTGCAATGGCGTAGCATCCAAGGGGGAAAACCGACTAAATTCCACACCGTTGAAAAACATCCTGCGCATTCCCAATAAATATTTTATTGTTTTACAATAATATTTAATATTCATTATTATACAACGGAATGGTCGAACTTTCCATTCGCGCTCTTGGAACTTTTCGATCGTTGAGCGAAAACTGTTTAGCTCCAAATAGTACGTTTTGAAATGTGAATTAATTTCGAGAAGTGAATTAATTTTGATTAAATAAATATCGTTTTATCCTCTCGGTAGCAGTCGAACTTGAAAAAATTGGAACTTTTCGATTCTTGATCGAAAATTGTTTAACTCGAAATATTACGTTTCGAAACGTGAATTAATTTCGAATAAATATAAATATCGTTTTATCCTCTCGGTAGCAGTCAAACTCGAAAAAATTGGAACTTTTCGATTGTTGGTCGAAAACTGTTTAGATCCAAATATTAAGTTTCAAAACGTAAATTAATTTCGATGAAATATAAATATCGTTTTATCATCTCGGTAGCAGTCAAACTTGAAAAAATTGGAACTTTTAGATTGTTGGTTGAAAACTGTTTAGCTCGAAATATTACGTTTTGAAACGTGAATTAATTTCGATTAAACAAAAATAACGTTTTATTTTTTCGGCAGCAGTCGAACTTGAAAATATTGGAACTTTTCGATTGTTGATCGAAAACTGTTTAGCTCCAAATAGTACGTTTCGAAACGTGAATTAATTTCGATTAAACAAATATCATTTTATCTTCTCGGTAGCAGAGTCGAACTTGAGAAAAAAAACCCGGTACTCGGCGAGTGGAAAATTATCGAGTATAATGAACGATTACTATTCACACAAATTAAAGTTTGCGGTACAATTTTCCCAGCGCAACACGGTCGATAATTGATCGGGGATCCCGCAAAGATTGCATCTACGATTTATTCCGTTCGCGAGAGCCACTATTTTATTAGCGCGAACTGAATTATTACCCGATACGATTCAGGTCCCACGATAATCGCGACGATTCAATCATTACTTTATATTTTAACAAACATTACAGGAGAAGAAAAAAAAAACGAAAACAGAGTTTAATGAAAGGAAAACCGTCATTTTTGAGAGACAAATAACATTTTGTTTTCGAAACAAACATTTTCTTTCTCCATTGTTCTCTCTTTATTATTCCAATTGAAGGTAATTGGCCTGTCGAGAGAGTGCAGGTGGAACTTTTCGTACCCGAGAAAACTAACAGAGAAAGAGAGAGCGGAGCTCTTTTCACTCTCTGACGAGTAAACATTGTTTATGTTTATCAGACGTTTAATTTCCTCTTGTGCAAACGATACGTTATTCAATATGAATGTTTAGCGAACTTATCGCGATAACGAAGTGAATTCGAGATAAATGAAGAACGCGCAAGAGCGAGCGAGCCAGAAGAGAGAGAGAGATAGTTAGAGTGAGAGAGAGAGGGAAAAGCCTCACAGTGGGATATAGAAGAGAAAGAAGTTTTGACGAGAAGATCCGTTTGTACAAAGTAAATCCTTCGCGAGTCCCGCTCGAGTTGACGACTAATTGTCTGACCTTAAGCGGATACATAAACTTGTACCTATGTACCTACGACTAGAGATACACACGTATATCTCTTCCGTGTATATATTCGAGTGCTCGAGTTTATACAGAATATAAAATATATAATGGGACGTAACTCGCGCTATCTCTGGTGCATTTTGCCGCGACAAAACGCGAGACCGCCATATCGTGGCTCTCTCTCTCGCTCTAGCCCGTTGCGTGAAGCTGCTTCCGGTCACAGTCGAGTGACACGTAGCAAGAATAGAGTTGGGGACGGCACGTGATTCAGACATTAAGTGCATGCAGCGTCGACCAATCGTTTTCTCTCTCTCTCTTTCTCTTTCTCTCTGTCTCGCCTTTTTCCCTCTCCATATAAAATCGGTCTTTTAACCGCTCATTCCTCGCTCTTTTTTTCTTTCTATTTTTCCTCTTCCTCTCTCTCTCTCTCTCTCGGACTCTTTTTCCTTACTCTCTCGCTTCCATATCTCAAACGTATAATTTTGTCTTCATGAATATAAAATACGAGATCAGAGATCAAATTACGTCTGTTGAAACAATTCACGCCACTCTTTTATACCGTCCTCCGTATTATTTATATTTCTAATAACCCTGCGATTATTCAGACACGAAACATTTTTCCGATTGTAACGGAGAAAATATGCGGGAGGCTATTTCTCTCGACTGTTTTTTTTTCTCATTTCGCTGAAGTATCGATTTTGTTGTAATTATGGTTTGGAATTTATCTCGGTTAGGTTTCATTCCGTGCTCTCTCTCTTGATTGATTCATTATTTTATGAGAGCATTTGCGAGAATTAACCACGCTCGAAAAATGAAAATGTATACATTTTTCGAATTCATTGAAAATTCAAAGAGAAGAGAAAATATTAAAATGTGTACGTGAGGGACGACGTACAGAATCGATTTTGTTATAATTATACTTTGGAATTTATCCCGTTTGGTTTTCATTCTGTGTGCTCTCTCGATTGATTCATTATTTTATGAGAGCATTTGTGAAAATTAACCACGCTCGAAAAATGAGAACGTAAAAATTTTTTAAATTCATTGAAAATTCAAAAAGAGAAGAGAAAAATTCTTACGTGAGGAACGATACACAAAAAATTGATTTTGTTATAATTATACTTTGGAATTTATCCCGTTTAATTTTCATTCCGTGCTCTCTCGATTGATACTCTATTTTATCAGAGTATTTGTGAAAATTAACCATGCTCGAAAAATGAGAACGTACAAATTTTTTAAATTCATTGAAAATTCAAAAAAGAGAAGAGAAAAATTCTTACGTGAGGAACGATACACAAAATCGATTTTGTTATAAGTTATAATTATACTTTGGAATTTATCTCGTTCAATTTTCATTCCTTACTCTCTTGATTGATTCATTATTTGACGAGAACATTTGTAAAAATTAACCACGCTCGAAAAATCCATGAAAGCTTAAAAATTTTAGAATTCATTGAAAATTCTTATCTCATTGAAAATTCAAAGAAGAGACGTCGAGAAAAACGTTTACGTGAGACGATATACGAAATTGTTATCGCGGGAGCAAAATTTATACGCGACGTGTAAATTCAACAAACTCGATGTCCGATAATCCGATATCTCGAATCAATTTATCGCCCGATGAAGGCTGAGTAAACGTTCCATTTACACACGAAATCGTATAAATGTCGAAACTAAATACGCCGTCGCCGGAGGAAAGGTATATATGAGCTCGTTCGAGGCACATCGGTGTGTGTGTGTGTCCCGAGCGTGTGTGTATACGCGCGTGAAAAATCAAGCGCGAGCTCGACTCGGTATGTGCCCGTGTCTGACAATGGAATCGGCATTGGCACGAATTTCACTCGGCGTACTTCGTATCGTTCTCGAAGGTCCCGAAACGGCAATTATCTTTCTTCTGTGTTGACGCCACACGTACGCGGACGCTCGTGTGCACACGAGTGAGCACCGCGCGGACCTCCATTCGAGCCAAAACTTTCGGAGCATTGCACCTGGACGTTTCGTGAAAAGGGCCATTACTCGAAATACACAGAGAAAACCGGAGCGAGGGAAAAGCAAAATAAATATACCCGGCGAAAAACTTTTATTCGCGCCGAGACAAACTCATTTCTTATCCTCTATTTTTTCTTTTCTTTATTTTTTTCTTTCTTTTCCTTTTTACCTCGCGGTGCGAAAAATCTTTAGCGCCTTCGCTTTTCTGGCACGTCTTATCAAATTTATTATGCAAACGCCAGCTCTCGAGCAATAATTTCTGTCCCAACGACAAATTTTCAAAAGAAAATTGAACGCTCGACAAATATCCGCGATTATATTCGATGTATTCATAGTCGCACGGGGATAGAGAGTTTACGATAAATATATGAAATGGGTTTAAAAATTGTTCGTTGTTTTCTCTTTAAGCGGAGAGGAGGCGATGTACCAGAAGAGTGAATTATTGAAAATCTCTCGCCCCTCGCGTATATATCTCCGAAACGTGTAACGAGGGGGAGAAAAGTTGAACTCTCTAGTAGGAGAATTGGATTTATATAAAGCATTATAGTTCGGAGGGAACGTCGAACAAGGGGGTGAAGAATTCATCGCCAAGTGGAATTGGAGAGGGGTGAGAAAATGGGGATTCTCCGTCTCTCTCTTACTCTCCCTGTCGATACTCGACGCCACTCTCTCTTCCACTGCTAAACTTATTCATTTTTTTCGCCATGCTCCATCTGCTCTTTTCGTCCAACCATATCCCATAATTACGCCTAATGTGTATGTATTAGATAAATGTACATTGGTCACGATAATCGTGAAATAAACGATCTGTCCGGACTTCTTTTTTTCTTCTTTCCTCCTAATTAAATCTATCTTTATTTCAATTTTTTTTCTTTCTCATTTCTGCGCTAATTTTATTATGTCTGTTTCATCCTCAATTATTTATATTTTTTTCAAATTTCAATTAAATTTTTTTAATTTAAAGTCAATCATTATTTATATTTTTTGCAAATTTTATTTAAAATTTTACATTAAACTGTAGAAACTATCTTTTCACGGATATTTCCATATTTAACCACTTTTTTTAATGTTATTCGTCAAAACGAAAAAACGAGATGAGATAAAAGCAGAGAGGAAATTGTAAATCGGGCAAATTCAACAGTTGAAGAGGAATGATAAAAATTCTTATGTAACGAGAAAATGTTTTTCTTCGAGAGCACACAGAGAGGGCTCTGGAAAATTAAAGTTTGAAACTTCGGTGCAAACAGGGTTGACACACACGGAGGAACGGTCGGAGGAAAGTTTTGCCAGACAGCTGCATTGGACCGCTCGGCACTAATACAACTTGTACGAAAATGTCGAGCCCGACACTCGCCATATGGTAAATAGCGTGGAGAATCTCTTCGTGTGTTCAGCAAAGATATACTTGAGCGAAAAAAAAGAGAGAAAGAAACTGAAAGGAGACGACAGCAGGGAGAGGAATATCAGAGATCGTCGTGAGGTAACTTTTCCACGTGTAGAAAATATTCTTCGGGGGCTTACGTCGGGCGTAATACGTCAGTACATAGTTAGGTCACAGATGTTCGTACAACGATTGATCCTATTACCAATCTTTTTTTTCTCTCCTCTCGAATCGTAAACGTTCGTGTACAATTCACACGTCTGATATTTCTGTCACGTACATCGATCCGGCATTAATCGAGCCACGACGATTTCTTTACGTCATCGCTGATATACAAATATTTTTATCAGAATTTGAAACCTTGGTATTTGCATAAAAATTATTTCGTATTTGTCGTTATTGAAGAAATTTAAAAAAATGGTAATTAAATCGTCACTCGATAATTGACAATAAATGTTAAATTTTTTTTCAATATCGAGGTGCTCACGATCTTTTGATCATAGCGAGATCTCACGAGTGTGAGACAAAGAGAGAAAAGGCGAGACCCTGAAAGCAGGCATCGCCAGGAGTCCATTTCTTCCAAAGGCTTTCGAGGCCATAGCAACGTTACACACGAGGTCGTACTTTCCAAAGCCCCATGACTCGTTTCTACCAGAGGAAACGAAATGAGATTCTTCTTGTACATACACACAGAAATGTCCCATCCTCTTCTCTCTCTCTCCTTCTTAAAGAAGACAAGAAAACGAGAAAAATAAAATCCGTTATAAAATATGCGAGAAACATGACACATTCGATTGTAAACATAATTTGACGATCAAATATTGTGTAAATTTTAAGACTCTTTTAAAACAGAAAAAAATCCATCGCTCGTAAATTTCCTCTTATCTCCCCCGAGATTTCCGATTCAAGAAACATCGAATTTTTCAAACAAACAGATAAAAAAATAATAAAGAAATTAAGTGTCCATAAATAAAAAGTAAATAACAAAAAACAATAAATAATAAACATTGAAGACTCAGCAGGTCTATTCAAAAAATTTAAAAAAATACGGAAAGATCAAAGGCTCGAAAAAAACATTTTAATCAGAACGATCTAGATTATTATGTAAAACGAGTAATTATAAGTGGGCTAGGTAAAATAAAAAAGAAGTGAAAAAAAGGCGATACATCTCGTGTACGAACGCGATACAAGTGGACACGTGTTGGTTTCAAGTTCTTTTTTTTTGTCGCTCCGAGTCGTCGGTCTGCGCGTATTTGCGTGTGTGTGTGCGTGCGGGTTCGGGAGAAGCCAGTAGGAGAATACACGCGTTATCCTTTGTGCGACGGGTGCGTCGTTGAGAGGTAATCCAGCGTGGCTTTTCGTTCTCGCTTGCTCAGTGCCTCGCGCACCTATATTTGCGCCTCAACGCGATATCCATGCAACGTGTGTCTTCGTATTCGAGGAGTATATACGCGTGTGTACTTTATCCGCTCGGGAGGGAGCTGAGCAACCGGGATAAGAGAGCGCAGGACGAAACACTGCCGCATATACGCCATTCGTATATTTACGTATATTTTCGATCTTCGTACAGTCCTGTTGAAAATTTCTGATATCCTCATATTGACGAGAAACTTCGTTATTTAAATATAAAAAGAAAATTCAATTTTATACTCCGAAATGCAACACAAATGTGAAGATATTCGAATCTCATCGATTTTGAATTTCTAGAATTATTCAATAATGATTAATATTGCAAAAGGTAGCAATAGAAAATAATGTTTAACATAAAAAGTTTTTAAAAATAAAAAGAATACGATTTTGCGCTCCGAAATGCAACACAAATGTGAAGATATTCGAGAATCTCATCGATTTTTAATTTCTTGAATTATTCAATAATGACTATATAATATTGCAAAAGGTAGCAATAGAAAATAGTGTTTAGTATAAAAAGTTTTTAAAAATAGAAAGAATGATAATTTGTGCTCCGAAATGACAAACGTGAAGATATTCGAATCTCATCGACTTTTAAGGTCTTGAATTATTCAATAATTACTACTATTGCAAAATGTAGCAATAAAAAATAATGTTTAATATAAAAAGTTTTTAAAAATAAAAAGAATGAAATTTTGCGCTCCGAAATGAAACACAAATGTGAAGATATTCGAATCTCATCGATATTTAATTTCTTGAATTATTCAATAATGACTAATATTACAAGTAGCAATATAAAATAATGTTTGATATAAAATGTTCGATAATTTTGAGATATTTTTGGATCGAAGTTTATTTTTATCATCGCTTTTTTAAGTGATAACCTGTTCGAAACTTTTGGTCGGTACTGTAGGGTTGTGTGCGCGTGTTAGCGTGCATGTGTATGTGAAGATATTCGGAGTGTATGCGCGTGCGCAAGCGCATATGCGCGACGTAAGCCGATTCCTTGGGGTTCTCCGGCTTGTCGTCTTCGTCGTCGTCGTTGTCGTAGTTCGTCGTCGTATCTCGTGTCGCTTTCGCTTCGTCCCAGCCAAGCTTTGGCCGTTCTCGCTTATGCCTCTGGATATCGAGAGAAGAAAGAAGAGAGAGAGAGAGAGAGAAGAAGAAGAAGAGAGGAAAGGAAAGAGAGAGAAAGAGAGTTTGAACGAAGCTTCAGAAGAAGAAGAAGAAGAAGAAACAACTCACGGAAACGTGCTTTCCGAGCGTCTTCACTGCGCAAGAAAGAGAGAACGAGGGAGAAGAGGGAAAAAAAGAGAAAAGTTTTTTACCTCTGCCATCTCATCGGCGGCGGAGCCACCAAACGCAGCGAAAATAAAAGAAAATGAAGTAGGGAGAGATATATTGCCACTGTGTATATAAAACAAGGAGCGAGAGAGAAAAACATACGAGAGGAAATAAAAATACGAGGGAGGAAATGTCTCATAAATATAAAATTCGAATCCTTCCATCAATTTTCCCTATTGAAATTTGCATGAATATCAAAAAAAAAAAATCGTTTCACAAAATTTCAATTTTTAAATTCTATAAAAAATATCATCATAACCCAATTAAAATCCTATGAAAAATAATTGCACGAAAAACAATATTTAATTCCCTGTATCGAGGAACAAATTGGAGAGTCATAAAAAATCCCCAACGTATCCGGTGGAAGGAGCGAAAAGAAAAAAAATACGACACATTAGCACGAGCATAGCCGCTCGTGTATAAAATTCTCGGTTTCATTACCGCTAATAGGAAGACTCGGAAATATGAAGGAGTACGCATCGTAGTAGCTCGAGAGAGGAGAAAGAAAAAAAAATCGAGAGACTGAATAACGATAAATCACCTTGGCGCGAGAGTTTCCATCATTCCTCGGCAGGATAAATCACACCGGGTACTCGATATATTTCCATATCGCATCTGCCGCGATCCTCGTTCTCCCTCATCCCACCATTATCATTATAATCAGCGTCGAGTTACGATCACTTTTGGTTTTTCCTCTTTAAATCCAGTTATCTCACAGCGGGTACGGATCCCGGCGCCGTAATCAAAAGCAGCACTTTTACGAAACTACACACTGTACGTATGATCCCCGTCGTCACCAATGCACACCCAATACCTAAATATGTCGAAAGGAATATACATATAGATTTTCATCACGTAAAAAAGCACTGGCGCACGAGAGCAACACAGGAACCGTGGCCAAGACACGCTTGGCATCACTCACCACCTTATTACCTCTGTGTACACACTTTTTTTTTACATCTATACATATATATTATCTACATATACATTCTATTTCATGTAAAAACATGTCCACATTGGTACATAGACCTATATTCTACATGTATAAATATAAAGCGTACACATAAATATGCATACGGATCACATAAGAACGAACGTAAGCGTCTACGCGCGTTTATTCATTCGTCTACATACATGTATGTATGTGTATATATATATCTATATAGAATCAACGTCTATATACCAATGGGCACATGCAGATGAGAGCGAAATGCACAAATTTGTGCGTACGCGTACGAGACACTCGCGAATTTAGTTCATCTATCCTCACTTGTCATTCCACGGGCTACGGGACTCTTCGGCAACGAGATAACGTTGGAATAATTGAAGAGGGAAGGCGAGTATCACGTACGACGGGGAGCGAGGGAGATAGCGATGTTAACGGGTAAAGGGAGACGGAGATAGGAATTTAGTAGTATGTATGAACGATCTATATCCATGCGCGTCCGCAACAGCGATTGGTCACGCACCGAAGAGACCGAGACGAAATACGGGAGGGGGGGGGGAGAGAGGGGTACGAGAGGGTGAGGGGCACGAGGAGGATGAGGAGGGCGAGGGGGGAGGAGGAGGAGGAGGAGGAGGGTGACAGGGGAACGGTAGCGTGCGGCTCGAGGTACTTGTCGCGTTGATATTACACACACTCGCCGATATCGTCGGTCACTCGGGGTATCTACGTTATCGGCGGAGATCCAAAGATCTCGAACTAATATTTTTTTCGAGACACCATTCTATTCCTCTTTTATGCGTTTCGTATTTTTTTAAATTTTATTATTATTATTATTATTATTATTATTTCGCTCTTCGCTTCTTCCTTTATTACCTTATTTTTTTTCTCGGGCTGTTCGTTTTTATTGTTTCGTATTTTTGTCAGTTTTTTTGGTTAATATACACCGGGAAACACCGTAAATAGTTGTCGTCGCCAAGCCGCCCAACAGGCCGACCGCTTGGCGTTTACTGAAGCAGTTCCATACTCTATACTCCATTCCTCTTGCATTTCCCCTCGCTCCTCCGCCTTTTCGTGTCCCACCCTTTGCCCCCTGGATCGCTTCCTCTCGCTCGCGCCAACGCGCTTCTTCCACCTCGATCTCCCTCTCCTCGCTTCGGTCTCTCTCTCTCTCTCTCTCTCTCCCTCTGTTATACCGTCTCGCTCCATCCCTCGTGAGCTCACCGCTCGCTCGTCTATCTTGCTCCTTCTCGTGCTCGGAGCTCCGAGGGGCCATTGGCGTGAAAATCAATGGCACGACGAGGCTACGAATTTCCTCTCGGCATAAGATTAACACTGTGATGCGACCAAACGGACGGGATGAGGAAAATTGAGAAATTAAACGGAGTACGGAAGAGTGGATAATTAATACGTAAATATTCAATTTTAAGTATCACTTTTTTTCAATTTCTTTTTTTTCCGGTTGTTTTTTCAGCGATTTTTATTGTTTTCCGCTTCGACGCTTAATTGCTTTATCAATTTTGCATTTTTCGCTCCGACAAGCGTCCCCGTCGATTCCTCCCACTCGATGTTCCATTGATTAGCCATTAATTCCTTTTTTTCAGACAGATTTTCTCAACGACCGTGAAACCTCAGAAGAGAAATCCGATTGAAATATCAAATCGTGCGAACGAATTATATGTTTTGCTCGTAAAAAATTAACTTTACTTGTGAATTATTGTTCGCTCGTCGTTAAAAGAAGTCAAATTCCATCTAATGTAACATTGTTCATGAGTAAAATCTGTTTTTAATAAGCAAAATGATGCAGAAACACGAATTTACGTTTCGAAAGGAGAGGAAAGAGCCGATCGCCCATCGTTGTCGACGCCAGTGTCGAGCTCCGTCTCTCTCGCTCTTATACAACGAGGGAAACGTCGATGTGTTCGCAATGTATACGTGCAGCCGAGTCGACTACCCCCCAGGATTCTACCTGCTCTTCTCCGAGTCGCTGGTAGTTGTGGATTACTCGTCGGTGTGTCGATTCACAGACACGTATACAAATGGAGAAAGGGACAGAAATATAGGAAGTCGAAGAGATATACACACGTATATCGAGGGAAAGACAGATAGAGAGAGAGAGAGAGAGAGAGAGAGAGAGAGGGAGAGAGAGGGAGAGCATACAATATAGAATGAGGAAAGGAGACGGAAACAGAGTAATGAAGAGAGAAAGAGAATAAAGATAGAGAAATACAACCAATAAAGCTTTTTCATCCTTCTCGGATATATTGGCTCTCGGCATTGTGAAGTTTGTCCTTGTCCCTCTCATTTTCTCCCCTTATTATTTTACGGCATATCCTCGTCGCTACCTTTTCCATACAATTTTCTCCTCTCCCTCGTTCATTCTGAGGCGAACTCCGAAAGAGGGAGAGAGAGACAGATTTTTCCTTCATTCCTCATCCAGTGTCTCTCCTTCTCTCTTGTTCTCCATCGAGGGAGAGAGAGAAAAAACTTTTCTCGCGCTCTTCTCCTGTCGCACAACTGTCGAGCCATCCCCGCTGGGAGACAGAACGCGCGCGCAGCTTACAACCCCTGCTAACACTCAACTTGCCCCTCTTCTCACTCTTTCTCCCTCTTCGGTCTCTCACTCTCTCTCTCTCTCTGTATATCTTTCTCCTTCTTTCTCTTTCTGTGTGTTTCTGTCTTCCTCTCTCTCGCTCTTTCTATCTCTATAGCTTTATATCGGTGAAAAGCCTGGACTTTCTACTTTGGCTTTTTCCACGCTTTTCCAACCCCTGTATAACGTTCCCTCCGCTGGACGTGAAATCCCGGAGGAAAATTAGATCAGGGAAATATTGCCTGCAGATACGTATTTTTACCTTTCTCGCGCTACCTTTCATTTTTTTTTTCACTCGATTTTTTCCGAATCAGCACATTATTAAATTTAATATTTTAGTTACTTCGAATTTTCATGGGAAATTGATTTTTTTCGTGAATTTTTGAAAATAATATTTATTCGATGAGCCATATCCTCGTTGCGATTGAATTCCGAGTGTTATTCTTGCCAATGAGGCATCTCTGTCAACCTTTCTCCCTTTTTTTTCCTTGTAAATATTTTTTTTCGTTGATCGGTTTCTTTTGTTATTTTTATTCGACGAGTAATCCTTTTAGCGATTGTTCTCGAAGTGTTATTGCTGCTAATGAAGAGTCTGTGACCTCAACGATTCCGGGTGATATGCAATTAACCCTTTTTTCTTGACTCGCTGGAAATCGTCGCCAAGATTACAGACGAGAAATAATCGGTCCAGTCGTTTTTTTATTTCTCTCGTCGGTTCCCTCGTCCTTGGCAAAAAGGAGAAAAAAATCTAGCTCGCCGCCGTCGGGGAACGGCGTTAAACGTTGCAGAAACGTTTTTCTCACTGATGTCATAATAATAAAGGCACTCTGTCACGATTCTGTTCACGCGAGACTTTTTATCATAACGTTGCCACTTCTTTATCAGCTAATATCTTCATACGTTTAAATCGAGCCATTGATAAACATCGCATAAATTTATCACTCGCGTTGCGAAATGAAAAAAATAATCATTCTACTTTTTTGCTATTTACATTTTATCATTATTTATTACTTGTATACGCTCGATACATATTTTCTCGAAATATTCGTATATTTTCCGGTTCATTTGCGACACCTATTTCACTCGTTATTTGGACGATTTGAATTTCATTTGATGTGGAATTTAATTTTTTTTTGTACAAATTCTTCTACTTTTTTGAGTCAATCTTGGCACACTCTCTCGTGACTTACCGAATAACTTAATTTATTAAAAAAATACATGAAAAATTAATTATTCTATAATTTGATAATTAATATATTAAATTGAATGTCTCGAAGACCAGAACGAATTTTTTATGATTTTTTTAAAAGACTGAATGGATAAAAAAACGGGAAACAAAAAACGTTTGCGGAAGAAGTGTGAAAATCAAGGCTGCGCCATACTAAAAAAAGCTTGTAAGAAATAAATATAATTGAAGAAAGTGAATAGACGAGAAAAAAAGTAATACGTACACATCCGTACGCTCACTCGAGACGAAAAGTATATACGAGATGAATCGACGAGCAGTCGAGTGGAGGGGGATTACTACATCGTGGTCTAGAAATAAAATAGAGTAGGCTGCGATGCGAGCGTTTGTCCTATGAAAAAAAGTACAGAGCACGTATACAAAATATTTATATATAAGAATGCTCTTTTGTACGCGATTGTGCCGGCAACGATAAAATTGACATTCGAGACGTTGAGGAGTCTCCGAGAGGGGTGAGCGTCGGAAAAAAAGGCAGAAGAGAAGAAAAGAAAATAAAAGAGAGAATTAGAAAAAGGAATATAAAAGAGGAAAAAAGAGGTTACCGCGGATAACTGGAAAAGATAATGAGCCAGTGAAGCATGAGAAATCTCAAGAGCGAGAGAGAGAGAGAGAGAGAGAGAGAGAGCGAGAAATTGTTGGTCTCTTCATTGCACTCGCGGTCTCGAGGCCACTTTTCTTCCTCCCTTTTCCTCGTGTCTCGAATTCTATATATTATTGCGTCGTGGCTATTCCCGTTTTGCAAACTATGTATACAAGTCGACAATTATGTAGACAGACACGGAGTCGTGCATTCGGTACGTAGAGAAATGTAAGTGGAGTCATAACGGTCGGGGAACGTCTGAAAGAGAGGTTTGAGCATTTTTTTCTTTCTTTACCTCCGTCTCGCTTTTCTCTTCGCTCTTTTTCATATTTTTCTCTCGCTTCCAGAGCCCCGTAATAACATCTCTATATGAGAGTGTTCTCGTAAAAATGTACTCTTTTGTACTTTGAGAAGAAAACAAGGGGAGAGAGAGAGAAAGAATATCGGCTCGTTTTCCCAAGGAGACGAAATTATTTTTCGAATGAAAAATATAAAAGAAGCCGCGATGAAAAATTTTCGTACTTTAATTGTCATAATAAGGACGGTATCATAAAACGCGTCGTTTTCTTTTTTTTTTTTCTCCGGACAGAAAGTATTTGCATAAAACGTTATCTCTCGCGGCGCAGGGGAGGCAAACAATGACCGAGGAGAGAGAGAGAGAGAGACGAGCAGCGGGGAACGATGAGAAAAATAAAGAATAAGAAGGAGCGTGACAAATTGTGAGGTTGCGAAGAGAATCCAATTGACCCGAGAAGCTTTCACTCGTACGTTTTATCTGTTCCCTCTTCTTGTACACAATCGCGCGTATATCGTGTACACACACGTGAGAGAGCATATTCATATACGTGCATCAATACGTATACGCAAACGCTCACGAAGGTTATCGTTCAACGATAATTCTCATCTGGCTAAAGTTGCACGGTATATATATTATACTTTACGTATAAATATATGTATACACCTCCATGGGTTGTTTCCTTCACAATCGCCTCTTGACACCTTTCCGATCGAACGTTCCAAGAACTCTCATTTTCAAAAACGATACGTCAAAATTTTACTTCTCGACAGATCTGATACAAAATTTACCTCTTTCAGTTTCTTTCACGTCATTCTTCGTTAAAAACCTTCTTACAAAAAAATTACACGAATTAAAAAAAATCAGAATGGAATATAGAAATAAAAAAATTTTTTTTTGTGTCTTTTAAAGAAATATTACGAGTTATCGTGTGAATTTTAATTGTGTAAAAAATGAACAATATTTCGAATTAAAATGAGTGATGATTTGGTCACTTTGAAGTGGAATTTCCTGTATGCGGATGGATTTTCATCGTGTGTCGATATACAGTACGAGAGATAGAGGTAAACTGTGGAATATATAGGAGGACTCCCCTGTAATAAAGCGTGGATAGGCAGTCACTCGTGTAGGTATATGTATAATTCGAGCGGAGCCGAGATATCGCAAATCTCTCTTGTCGATAATGGATGAACGCTGGCGAACGAGGGAGAAAAAGAGTGCACTCTCTCTCGGTGCACGATTTTGCGTACATATCGAGTGGATACACACGTAAATCGACGAAGAATAAATCACTCGTGCCTTCGCATGAAACTCTTTTCCCCTCTGGATTTTACCCCTGTCAAATCCTCGCCTCTTGCCACCCCCGCCAGGCAGAGATGAAAACGGCGCTCCGAGTCTACTATAAAAGTGGATTTATATTTTGTGTACACTCTGCTCAGATATAGTTCCGAGTATAGAAACGACACGAGCATTATGCGCCTGTGAATAAATTCATTCGCACATACTCGAATGATCGATTGACACAAATCTATTTTAAACTTCGCGCTTCCTCGTTCGAAAATAAAAATTATTCACTCCTGTAATAACGTATAGGATTTATTCGCTTTCTGAGATCTAGGAAATTCTGGATACTGAGCGCAATTATTACACTCAACTATGTATAGAGATGTTCTTGAGTTATATAAAGACATTTATTAAGATAATTGCATGAAAATGTTCTTACAAACTCGGTTGCGACAGCTAAAAGTTTCCAACGCTCTACGTTTCACGCACTTTTTTTTATTTTCAAGTCCTCATTGTCAACATGACGTAAAATATGGTAAATGGAACGTGTTGGGGACTTTTATTGTTAAATCAAAATGTAATCAATTCCCATTGATCGATAAAAAATTGTGCGCCCTTGCGATAAAGAATGAAATTTTATTCGACTACGGTAGGACGGAGACATGAAAATCTTTTTTTACACCACTAACAATCGGTCTTTAAGGATCGAGAAAAAAGCGATCGTTCACAGAAATGTTTATTGATTCACTCTTTTTTTTTTTAGAGTGATTGCAGCGTAACTCTCGTGGTTGCCGCTTGCACGAGTGTAATAAGGTGCGCAAGGAGAGAAAAATATATAGGAGAGGAGGGAGAGAGGTTTGGCACGAGCTATTCGTTGCACCCGTTGTCGGCAGTCCGTAAAATTGCCTCGCCGTACAGTTCTTCCCCGGAGCGAAATGCTGCGCTTGTCGTTGTCGTCCTCGTCGTCGTATTCACCGTTCGCGTAATGGCTCTTTGTCCGTTTCATGAGACGCTCACTTGATACTTCAATATTATCGCCTCTGACGCACACTATAGAAAATACCGCATGTACGATCTTGCTCTTTTTTCTTTATTTTGCAGAGAAAAAGAGAGAATAAAGCACGAAAAACAAAATATCAATTATCGATATTGATGATAAAAATGGCGTGATAATAAAAATGAAAAAAATGCGAATTATGCAGGTGATCGAGAAATGAAAATTGATTTTGTTGTAGAATGAATTTGCCAAAATTAGTTGACGGAAACCTCAAGCTCTCAAATAAGACCCGAAGAATGTAAAGAAAGAGGCTGCGTGTCCCATGAATAATTTTACTTCACTA
>JAPYYX010001616.1:0-30311 GCA_030522605.1 Cremastinae sp. B BG-2022a | reverse complement strand
TTTATTCAGTGTTTGAATTTCGAAAATTATGGAAATTTTGAAAATAAAAAATGGCGGATTCAATATGGCGGACCAAAAATCAAAATTACACGACCCCGTCCAAAAATCGCTCTCAGGGGTTCTTGGGGTGCCCTGATTACTCGCAATCTGAGGTCAGTTTTCACAAAATACAAGATGGCGGATCTTCTTAGCAAATAAAAGACTATTTGATATTATTACATTTTCTCAAATTTTGAAATATTGTAAATTTTCACGAAATTTTTGGGGTACCCCATTTTGTCCCCCCTACCCCATTTGCCCCCCACTCTACATCAATTAAAATTTGTTCGTTTATTCGGTAAATATCCAGAAAGCGGACTTTGACCCACTTGAATATTATTACTTGAATATTATTTTTTATATCATTATAGAGTGATAAATGAAACAGAAAAAATTCCGGAGCCATTTTTCGCAAAAGTCCGCTTTCTGGATATTTACCGCATATTTTATTGTTTCAACTGAGCTTTGAAATTTTCATGACAAAAAAAATTCACAACAAATAAGACATTTTGCGGAAAAAACTCCCGTTTTAAAAAATTTTAAAAAAAATTATTAAAAATTGTTCAATCGATAAAAAGTTCTAATTAGAATATTTCATAAAATGCACTCATTTCAGAAAAAAATTGAGTTTAATACTCAAAAGTCACACAAAAATATTGTCCACAAATCAATCAAATTAAATAATATTATAAATATTTTGTTGTATTATATATCAAATAAAAAATCTATACGTTACAATTGTAATTTATTATTTCTCATTTTTAGTGCGTCATCGCGTTTCATTCACTGATGTTTTCTTCTTTCTTAATTAATTAAATAGAAAATAAAAAGGCGGAAAAGAATGAAAATTGGTGCTCACATATTTTTCGTGTTGCGGGACGTAGCTCGAATACTTAGACTTGAATTTATCGTTCTTGCTCGGCGCGATGTACAGCGCCTCGTTATCCGGTCCGGCGACATTTCCGGGTCTCGATTTGCTCTCAGCTCGCAAATTGTCGCGTTCGATGTCCTCGAGGTTGATTTTTTCCTCAGCCAGCACAATCGTCAACAATAGACTCAGCGTGACGATGAACCTCTACAAACAAAAATTAACTCAGTTCATCTTATTTTTTATTTATTTATTTATTTTTTAAATTTATCTTTTTCTTTTTTTTAAATAATTGTTTATACCACAAAGCTCTTCATTTTTATTTATTTTTTGTTGCTATATTATTAATTAATATTTAGGAATTTTTTTTTCTAATGGTTCATTGGAGATTCGCGAGTGAAAAATAGAGAAGGGGGTAAAAGTCGACGCTGGTTCTTCCTTTGAGAGCACTTTCACTGTCTGCAATGTTCTGGGTCATACATCCGGTATGGACCGATCTTTTATAGTCCCTTGCCAAGTGCCTTCCTCGATCTGACCACTCCTCCCAATTCCGTGCCGCCTTGGATTGGTTTTTTTTTTCTTTCACTCCCGTACAAATTCAATTTTAAAAACACACACACGTCAAAGACGATGAATAATAAGACCGACTTCTTCATTTCGTTTTGAAGTGAATTTTACATTTTCTTTTCATTCTCGAATTTCCATAATTGTCGATTTACATCTTGTTAACCTGATGATAAATTTGTATTTAATTTATAAATTTATGATCGATTTATGCTAAATTTAGGATTACTAAATTGAATTCATACAGGTGAATTAGATTTTTTAGTTCTTTTGTAAATTGACGATTCAATTTAGCTTTTAGATCACAGAAAGTTTTTATAAAATTATTAATTAAAAAAATGTATTGGATTATATTTAGTATGTAATTTAATTGTAACGTTTTAGTTAGGAATTTTCACGTTTTATTTAAAATTCTAAAATTGGATGAATATTTACAAGATTCAAATTTGTGAATTGAAAAAATGTAGATTAAAATTTTTTTGAATTGTCCGTTTGCATCATACAATTAATTTGTTCTTTAATATTTAAAAAATATTAATAAAGGGATCGGTAGAAAAAAAATGCGCGTAAATAAAATCATTTACGCCATTTTACCTCTCAACTTCATAACGATAAATAATTCAATTCAAAATTGACAAAAAAAACAATAAAATGATTTTATGAATTCATAATTTTTTACAATAAAGAACAATTTTTTCCTCCTTCATTCGACCTAGAATCAAAAAACAACCTACCATCTTAGAAAAAGTATTTCGTGATCCAAAATTAAAAAAAAAAAGAAACTAAAAAAAAAACAAAAAGAGAAACAACAATTTTCGAGCGTACAAAATCTTGAATCCACTCTGGCCCGAAGTCATATTTATCCTCGTTTTATATAGCTTTTTCTCCCACCTGAAAAAATTCCAGTGAGCAAAACGAGAGCAAAGTAAATTTAAAAAAAAGTGTACAGCATACGTTGGATTTAAATAAAATCTTCACGTCCCTCCCCAATTTGCTGTTCTTCTTTTTTTCCTCCCTCTACAAAATTCGACATCCCCCTCCGACGCGGACTCTTTCTTTTTTTTTTGCTCTCCCTTCGAAACATCGTTTCCTCTGTCGGAGAATTCTTCGGGAGAATTATCCAACTTAAAAGGCACGAGGAAACAAAATCCTTTTTTTTACCTTTTTTTCCTTTCTCGTTCTCTTCCTCGCTCCTCTCCTGATGTGTCTTGCTCTTCCGAAACTCGACGACGCAGCCAGCGGTCACCCTTCACTTTTACGAGAGTGCAAGGCCACTCACCATTTATTCTACACACGCCTTTTTATTTTATTTTGTTACAATTTTATTCGATTTTGGTAGGATATTATTTATTAGAAGATAGGTTTTATTACCGCGTATTTAAAATTTTTTTCATACTTGACATCTTCTTCATTAAATTTTAACTCCCATTTTCTATTTTATTTTCTTATATTTAGTATTGGGTGGATATTTGTATTTTATTTTAATATTTTTTTCAATACTGTTTGATACTTTTTATTTAAAATTGGTTCAAGTTTACGCATTTTGGTTAGTTTTTTTGATAGTGATTTTTATTTATTTTTAGAATATTCTATTCAATTTCCGTATTTGATTTATATTTATATGCAATATATTTTTCGCCTTTTTCCTCTCTGACTTCTTTTACACTTATTTATGAAGATACATGCATGAGTAAATATTGTATTTTATTTTGCTATTTATTCAAGCTCTATTTATTCTAGCGTTTAACATTTCTAGCTATTTGTTTACTTATTTTTATTAAAATTGTTGCCTTTTTATATTTTTCTGCTATTATTCGTTTACACAATATTTTTATAGTACACTTTTTCACGGTTTTATTTTTTATACATTTTCATCAGTATGTTCGAATGATTTGACAACCCTGATAGGGAACTGTCACATTGCGATTTGACACAATGTCGTGAACATTGCTGCTTGGTATATAATTTTTTCGAAAGTACTTGGAAAATAAGATCGAAAGAATTGTATCAAGACACTGCCCTGTATTTAGATAATATCGGATATTGCATAGTGCATAGTGCATTTTGTATATTGCATATTGCAAATATTGCAAATTTCATATTTTATATATTGTGTTGTACATTTTATGTGTGAATCGTATATATTTGTATATTAATGTACCTCAATTTGGACAATATTTTTATAGTACACTTTTTCACAATTTTATTTTTTATACATTTTCATCAGTATTTTCGAATGATTTGACAACCCTGATAGCGAACTGTCACATTGCGATTTGACACAATGTCGTGAACATTGCTGCTTGGTATATAATTTTTTCGAAGGTACTTGGAAAATAAGATCGAAAGAATTGTATCAAGACACTGCCCTGTATTTAGATAATATCGGATATTCCATAGTGCATAGTGCATTTTGTATATTGCATATTGCAAATATTGCAAATTTCATATTTTATATATTGTATTGTACATTTTATGTGTGAATCGTATATATTTGTATATTAATGTACCTCAATTTACACAATATTTTCATAGTACACTTTTTCACAATCTTATTTTTTATACATTTTCATCAGTATTTTCGAATGATTTACCACCCTGATAGCGAACTGTCACATTGCGATTTGACACAATGTTGTGAGCATTGCTGTTTGATTTATAATTGTTTCAAAGGTACTTGGAAAATAAGATCGATAAAATTGTATCAAGACACTGCCCTGTATTTAGATATCGGATGCTGCATAGTGCATAGTGCATAGTGCATTTTGTATATTGCATATATTGCAAATTTCATATTTTATATATTGTATTGTACATTTTATGTGTGTATCGTATTTTTGTATATTAATGTACCTCAATATTTCTGATTGTATTTAGTTAACTTATTTTTCTTACTCTCTTTTTTTTACTTGAACAAATGATTTCTTATTTATTTATTTTTTCTTTATTATCATTTGGGCGAAATCGTAGTAGTTTCCTTCCTGCATTCCGTAACATCGACCATCGAGAAATAATGACGGGAGCAGCTTGAAAAAAAGCGAGTGCTAGAAAAAAATATAATCGTCTGGTTAATGAACGGTCAATCCAACACGTAGTCTTCGATACGTGGGAAAATTTACTCATATCCTGAACATTTCTTTTTATAAAATGCGAAAACAAAAGTGACTGAAAAAAATTTTAATGGTTTTTTAAAAAATTTTTATAAATTAAAAATTACTATATATTGTGAAACGAAAAAAAAAATTATCAATCTTAAAAATTAATTAATAATATGAAAATTTTTATTGTATGAAAGAAGATCGAGCAAAATTGTATAAAAATTGAAAGATTGTAAATCGTATAAAAATTTAACAAAATTGAGAATTGGATGGAGATTAAAAAAATTGTAAACATTGGACAATGATAACAAAAAGTGGAATGTAATGACAATATTGGAGGATCGGAGGAAGTTTTGAAGCTTCCTGAAATTGTTACGCGTCGAAAACGCCGTTCACTCTCCGGAGAAGAATTTTTGCATCCCGTTCTCCTCGCGATTATTTTTCTCTCGCGTATTGCAGGAGCGAGAGAAAAGCGTTTAAAGAGCGATGCTTCCAGTACGATACAGTTTCGCAATTACCATACGTCGAATCTTCACGTTAATTTTTTCTCTCTTTTCCATTTTTTTTCTCCTCCTCTCTCGTATTCTCAGACGAAATGAATAGAAAGTGATTATGCTTGAATTCCTTTCGAAAATAAACTCTCGTTTTATTTTTTAATCACTTTTCATTTCGTTTAATTTTGATTTTATTATCTCAATCCAGACCACACGTTCACTTCGAATCGTTAAAATTTTACTTTGCGTTATTACTATTTAATTCGTCTACCTAAAATTTAATTTGCTTTAAAATGTTCCTCTTCTCCAACTCTGTCATTTTTATTACTTCAATAGTTGAGAAATTATTTCATTTTTTAATAAATAATCTTTATTTTTATTTTTATGAATAATGTTATAAATAAATAAATTATTATCTTTTTGTTATTAATTAATTAACAATAGAATATTTCTTAAATGAAATCATTAGATATTAAGACGATTCCTATTCACAATTTTTTTTTATAAATTCAATCATTTCAATTAAATTTTTTTACTATTTTTTATCACACGATCCGGATCTTCGATTTCCTTGGGAATAGAACGAGACGAACCATTGTTCGTTTGTCACGGAACCTGAAAGTAATAAGAGGAACAGGATTCGAGTGAAAGAAAAAACATCGGAAAAAAACATTCGACAATCTCTCGAAGATAATCGTGATTTATTTTCACCCTTTGCATCTCACTGTATATACAACAATTAAAAAACATAAAAAAAAAAAAAGTCGACAATTTCTCAAAGAGAATCGTGATTTATTTTCCCTCTCGCATCACTCTATACAATTTAAAAAATGTCCTATATATAAAATATAACAACAACAACAACAACAACAACAAAAGGTTTAAAAAAATATAATACTATTAATTTCATATAATTATTTCTATTTAATGCTATTTTTTAAATAGAAATAAAAATGAAGCGTGTATTTGCGAGCCTCTAAAAAATGCGGACGAAAAAGTCGTAACAAAATTTTCGTCGCTGAGCACCATAGACAAAAATCGGAGATTTTTTTTTAACAATGAAAATTTTTAAACTGTTCGTCATTACTCTTTTTACAAAAAAATTCAGACGAATTTGCCTGATTACTATTTCTAACAAATAAAACCAATTTAAAGTAATAAAACCATTAAAACAAACTTAAAATTTGTTGAAAACAAAATTTTAAAGTCAAGTTAAAGACAATTTAAAATAATTTTAAAGTCAGCTTAAAATCAGTTCAACATCATTTTAATGTATTAAGATAAAAATCAATTTAAAAAATCGAATATTGACTAAACAAACTGTTTAAAGTCTGCTGTTTCGTTTTCCAAAAGCTACGTCATCCGAGCTAGGTTTGAACTCTCCCGAACTTTGGCCCTGTCCATAATTCGAGTATGAATAATTCGGTTGTGACGTAACGTGGCTGGAATAAGCTCCATTCTGTTCAACAGAATAATTCTGTTCATTCTTTTTATACACATCACTGTTACCCTCGTAATTCGGTGAATTCGAATCATAATCGTAACTTCCGGAATCCTTGACAATGTCTTTAGCTTCCGGTGGAATGTAAATCCCAGAATTCTTATCCTGCGATCCGGAATCACTGAATTTATTGATCTTCGAGAGCAAGGTCGCTCCTGATTGGATGATCGGATCCTGAACCTTGATGATTACAGGATTGGCCCCACTTTGATAATTGGCAGGTCTGGCGAAATTTTTCGACAAATTTCCCCCATTGAAGACATAAGCCAATCCAGTTTTGGCGATGACACCAGGATTTTTGTCACCAGCTTCGTAACTTCCGGTTTGTTGCCGATTGTTGGTCTGCTGAGCGATCATTTTCGCGATGGTTTGACTCATCAGCTGTTCCAATTGTTGTACCTTGGCGTAGTTCTGCGGTAGAGGATAATCAACCGGATGTCCACCGAGGCTGATGACCCGATAACTCGTCCTGGGCAAACCGGAAGTGAGTCTCACTCCAATGTGACCATCAACCTGATTCGTTGACTTGTAACTCGACGAATCGGTATCGAGGTCCTTGGAACTCAGGAAGTTACCGTCGATCGAATCTTTGTTCTCCTCCTTATCGTTGTATCGATTTTTCTTTTCCGATTTTTTCGGCTTCGTTTCCGGTTCATCGGGGTCCGATTCTGGTGACTCTTCGGCGCCGAAGTCCTGGTTCGGTGGTCCTCCGGGATAAGCAGGATAATAAGGATAGAATGGGTATGCCGGATACGGCATCATTCCGGTGCCGTAAGGATTCGGCGCAGGAGTGAACGGCCCTAATGCCGCGCCGTAACCGGGAGCCGGACCCGGAGTGAAAGGCGGTGAACCGGAAGTGTAAGAGGATGGAGCCGAAGTATAAGAAGCTGGAGCGGAAGTGTAAGTCGATGCTGGACCAGAGTTGTAGCCGTTTTGAGGTCCGTTGTAAGGATTTGGGGAACTGCCGTAAGGACTGGCCGGATACGGGGCGACTCCTGGATTGTTGGTATAAGGATACGGGGTCGAAAATCCTCCAGGATACGGACTCGAAAATCCTGCAGGATAAAATCCAGAATAATTCGGCCCAAAGTTCGTGTAAGTTTGTGCCGAATAGCCACTTCCAGCGTACGGATTATTGATTCCCGCGTTGTACGAGCTTGCCGAATTAGAGCCGTAATTTTGATTTTTTGAGTAAACGCTTGGGAGTGTCGCTTGAGAGTGAGGATAATTCGAGATGAAATTAGACGCGTAAGTGTCTCTGGCGTCGAATTTCGGTACGTAGAGTTCCGGACTCAAATCACGGTCCGTTCCTCGCTTCATCAATTTCGGGCTGTACGGGTAGATTGGATATATCGGCAGGAAGGGCTCGTCATTCGGATTACCAGCGTTATTTGTCCTTCCAGCTATGGAACTTTGGCCTCGGTATTTCTGAGCCGGAATTACCGAAATTGTCATCGCTGACAATAGGAGAACCTGCAACTAATTTTTTTAGCTCTTCATAAATAGTTCTTCCTTCTACATATTCTTTTTTTAATATTAATATGTTTTGTTTATATGTATATATAGAGCGTTCCACGCCAAATCGGATGGTTTAAAATTTTTTTTTTATTTCCTTAATTTTTTGTATTTTTTTGTGCGCCCCAAAAAAACGTTAGTAAATTCTGGGATTGACTTGATTACGGGTTCAAAAGATATTGGAATTTCGCGAAAATTTTGAGAGCAGTGTCATTACATTTTGGAATATGTGTATGAAATGTTCTCAAAATTATAATAAATTATACAGGTTCCATTTTTGTAAAAAAACATAGAAATAACTTAAAAACGTGATCCTAAACCTCCCCTCTTAATATGATTATTAATCTACTTAAATAATTATCAATCTCCTAATCAAAATTGTTCAATGAATTATTATTTAAACGTGAACTCTGAATAGTACAAAAGTTCTGATAATTTTCTATAGTACCTCTCTTTATTGATAATAATAAAATTCGAGAAATAAAAGAATAATATAAATTTTTGGTAACAAATCTTTGAAAGCGGACCATTAAATTGTTCATCATTTTTTCCCATTTTTCGTAACATATTTCTGCACACCATTTATTTTCTGACGAAATTGTATTGCGCTTAACGTTATAAAAACAAAAATAATTCGTTCAATTGCTTGTACACTCTAAACGCATGCAAAAACAGTAAATCATTTTTCTAATAAAAAATGATCTCATATTGAAAACCTTGAGTCCCCTTGAGTCATCTCCAACAAGTTTACTGATATGCTGAATATATTCGAACGATTTTATGCAATTCGTAGAGAAAAAAAAGGTACGTCCACCTTAAGAGCCTATTACGAAAATTGAATTAGTCAAGCCTGTAATAGTTCTGCATGTGTGTCATTAATTACGAAACGAATAAAATCGAGCTTGATATTTCACACGCTATAACAAAAAGTCCGTGAAATTATAATAAATTATATCGAATAGCTAAATGATGATAACTATTATAACAATGAAATACTTATAATAGCATAATTAAATTTTGATAATGGAAAAATAAAAAATCAGATTTTTTTCATTGTGTGCTTGAGCCTTTTTTTACTAGAAATAATTGAAAAATTAATTCTTTTGTCGTCTATATAGTTTCATTAGAATTTTTAGTTAAAAAGAAGAATTTTCATTGTTTTTTTTTGTAAAAAAAATGTGACCATAAACTCCTTAAAATTATAGTCAATTGTACTTAATTGCTAAACAATAATAATCATAATAATTTATTTATGGTAATATATTTTTTTTTATGGAAAAAATTAAAGAGATTCACTAACCAAAGGTTCCATTGTGTGTTCGAGGCTTTTTTTAAATAAGGAAGAAGAATCCAAAAACTAATTCCTCACTTTTTTTTGCCTTTATCCAATTATTTTCGGAATTTTATATTTAAAAAAAAATTAAAAAATCCCTCGACGTGACGAGCGCGACGTTCGTTCCCTCAATGACGAGACCGATCGGCTCGAATATCAGCTTTATAGCTCGACTTGTTGCACTTGGCAAAAATCGGTTCGACTGCGAAAGAGAGATGAAAAAGAAGTCGCGGAAGAGAAAATAAAGTAAAAAATGAAAAAAGGAGGAAACTAGCTCGGCTTTTCTCTCCGTTAACGTGTGCGCGGTCGGTTCTGGTTTTTTCACTCTTTTCTCTCGTCTCGTTTCGTCTCTTCTCGCTTTCCTCGATATGTCGAGCCGCGCCTGTTGATCCGGTCTCAAAATCTTCGAGACTTTGATCTTCTTTGTTTTCTTATTTTTATAGAAGAACATTTCTTATCGAGTAGGTTCGAAATGAAAATCGCAAAAAAAAAATCGCAAAAAAAAAAGAAAATCGCAAAAAAAAAACAAAAAAAAAAAGATTTTCTGGTGATACATCAATTTCTCAGTTTAAGAATAATTATGCATACTTTATCATATTTTGTTTTTGACAATCTTCGTTATTTTTATTGTCCATTTATTTTGATATTTTTTAATTTCATTTTTTATTTTAATATTTCAAATATAAAAGAATAAAATAAAAACATTTAAATGGTATCAATTAATTTATTCTTCATTAATGAATGACGATTTTTCGAGACCTTGACCCTTCTATTGTTTTTTTAGAATGAATTTGAACAGGAAGATAACAGATGAGTGTACATTTTCTTATGATGTATCTTTTGTTTCATGAGACTTTTGAGAATGATTATGGAAAATAATTAAAGAATTTTAGATTTGGAAATAAAAAAAATTTTATTATCTAATTTTTAATATTTTGATAACAATAATTTTTATGAATTTGAAGTGCTCTCCATAAAATATTAAGAATTAAACCACCATTTTTATTTTATATAAAATTATTTTCCAGAACCTTTTATTACGGTAAAAACAATCAATTGTCAAAAACTAACTTTTTCTGATCGCTCACTCAGCTGGAATTGGAAATACACTCAATGAACAAATTAAAAATTTAAATAAAAAAAAAATTTTTTTTGCGTTTTTTGTTTGAACAAATTATTTGGTTTGGGGGGGTTTCTTTGTTTTCACGAGTAAAAATGAGTGAATCGGAGTAAATTAATTGTTTACCGGATATTTCTTGAATTATTCGCTTCAAATTGAAAATGTACCCTCGAATATTAGAAGTTGTGTAACAATTTTATAATTTTTTTTCTAATCAAATTATTTGGTAGGATTTTTTTTTGGTTTCGGGTAAAAAAAGAGTGGATTGGACTAAGTCGATTTTTCCTGGACAATCACTTGGCCAGGAGAAGGCCCGATCGCTTCACTTTCTCCGAGAACGAGGAACATCTTGCGAAATCTCTTCGCAGACCACGCCTCTCTCTCTCTCTCTCTCTTTCTTTCTTTCATTCTCTTTTCTCCAGTTTTTTTCTACCTACATGTGGATCGCTTTTCTTTTTTTCTCACGGATATTTCTGCCATCCCTTTCTATACGAGAATCTTGCTTTCACGTATCACTTGAGTCGTACCTTTTTATTATTTTAGTTTTCTAGTTCAATTCGGCTTGTCTCAGTGCAATGTCCAAAAAAAAGAATTTTAATTTTTCAACCATTCCTTTCATTTACACTTATTTGATAAAAATTTTATTAAAATTAATGTAATTCTTTATTCATTATTGTCATTATTAGATTCATTATCATAATAATTAATTATTTATCAGATTTTCTGATATTGTATTAAATGCATTAAAATATTTTTTAAATAAAGAATCGTAGATGACTTTAAAAAAATATTTTATTCAAATCTTGCTATCTCAGTCGTGAATCCTCTTGAAATTTAACAGACCCATGCATGTCATATGAAAGGTTTGTGCAAATTTTCAACAAAATCCTAAGAAAATAAAAAAACGACAGAGCTACCTTGGGCGTGGATTGAGGTCTCGCTTCATTTAGCTGATAAATTTTATGACACGTACATATACGACAGTATAAATTTCATAACATTTTAACACCGTAAACTACGTGTCAATTTATGTATACAGTATTACATCTCGTTTTAGTCGAAAATTAGATAATTTAAAAATTATCAAATATTGATTTCAGTTTTTTGAATTAATTAAATAAAAAATTATCATGTGCTTGGTAAAAAATCAAATTAGATTAATTTTAAAAAAAAGATTTAATAAAATATTGTGTTCGAAACTTTGCCAGTCTTAAAAACGTCAATTACATTTTGCAATTAAGAAAAATAAAAAATATTTTTGAAAAACAATCAGATTTGATAAACTTTTATAATAAAAAAATAGAAAAAGATATTCAATCTGATCAGAGCCTGATCAACGTTGCGATTTTCCAAATAAAATGTGTACGTACATAATCTTTGATGTACATTCTCTATTTCACCGACGAATCAGTGCGTTGAAACGGAGAGTAGAAAATTGTGCAAAAATCATCCTGACGAAACCGATTCAGAGACTCAAAAAAAAAGATGATCACGTCTAAGTTAAGGTTGTTAAATTTGGCTCTAATAATATATAAACAAATAAATAAATAAACGAAGAAAGTTGAAAATAAAATGATAAAAAAGTAAATTTATCGTTTTGGAAAAAATTCCCGGTGCGTATCAAATTACTCGTTGGAGAACCTCGTGCGTTTGCCAGACGCTCGCATACACGTAGAAAACGTAACACGAGCTCAAAATGTAGGTCAGGTGCATAGAAATAAAAAAAATGGAAAAAAAATCGTGAGCGTGCATTATCGCGTTTTTCGATCTAAAAAACTGAAGAAATGACTCTAAAACAAATTTTAATTACTGCAATAAATTAGAGACTTTGGTAAAAAAACGTTTTACTTTGATGGATAGTTGAAAGATTGAGCTAAATATTGCGAACGAAAGAAATCAGTAACGCCTCAAAAGAGTAAATAAAAGGAAAATTTTAATTTATAGATTATTATTATTTCTAAATTATATTTGTAAAATATTTATAAAAATAATAATATTGAATCATTTCTTTATAATGTTAAAATAATTTATTTCACAATAAGAAAAACAAAAAAAAAATTCGTTTAAAAAATCGAGAAAGAAAAAGTATAATAAAAATAATTAGTAATTCTTTATTATTTGTTAATAACATATTTTGTAAATCAGAATAATATTGAATGCTTTTTATTGATGGAATAATTTTTTAAATAAAAAACTCGAACTAAAAAGTAAATTGATTGGAAAAAATCGAATACATTTCAAATGTTCAATGAAAATCGGATCAATTTCGATTGAAGTAAATTAAAAGCGAGAGTTGATAAAATAGAAAAATAAATTAAAGCGTTTCAGTTCGCGCTGTAAATCGTTTTCTCTTTTTTTATTAGCTGTAAACAACATTAATAACGTCAGCGTTATTAATTAATTTTTAAATACTATCAAAATCATTTTTTTTATTTCACAAAATAATTTCACTATAGCCCAAAATTAAAATTCTAGCGATTTTCAATTTTTAACATCAGCGTTAAAAATTTTTTTTAAATTATTCTCAATACAAATATCACTTATAAAATCTGCATTGTTCGTCAAAAACGTTAAAAGTATAAAATGTAAATGTAAAAAAATGGGATGTACACTTTTTGTAATTCTTTCCCGATAATTTCTCAATCAGAGAAAATCAAAAGCACGTACGGAAACGAGAGAAAAATACATCAAAGCGTTCCAGTTGGCGCTGTGAATTCTTTTCTCGTGAACCGGTCAGTCGACATTCACCTATCCAGTGCAAACGAGAAGGCGCTGCTCACTTTCCCAAATAAAATAAACATTTAGAAAGGGGACATTTTTCCCTGCCCATCCCTTTTTTATTTATATGGTCATTAAAAAAGAAAAGAAAAACAAAAACTCTCTTTACCGGCCTTGAAGTAAAAGTGATCTCTTTTTTGTGCCCATTCCAATTCTCACTTTTTTTCTCCAATTTCTCTTTCGTTCTCTCTTTTCTGACAGCCTCGAGCCAATTTCAAAGCCAACAAACTCATCATTATCATTCACACATCAACTTTTCTATTTGTTAATAACAGTTTCACGTTTTAAAAATATGTTTAATTAAAAATCATCAAAAAATAATTTCGAATAATTTTACTCAGAAAAAATCGAGGCAACATTTCAGGTTCAATCAATCATATGAATAATTGTCTTCGGATGTTCTTTATTTTTACATTTTCTCACGAAGGATCACACTTTTTGAAGTAACAAAATCGCAAATACATTGCTAAAAATTAAAAAAGAAACATAAATAAAGGATGGCTAGACTTAAAATAAATAAACGAGAGCTGCGATAAGTTGTTCGAGTAAGCTCGAAACGATCAACGTTTTTGTCTTCGTACAACATATTTGATTACAACAAAGATTAAATAATTAAATAAAAAATCAATTTGAAAATGTTGAAAAAGTAATTTCGAGACGTTAATCAATATTTACCGTCAGGACTCGAATAAGAAATAGTGTCGTATTTCGGTTGCTCGGGGTGTTCGAGACTCTCGAACGATTTCGACGCGGGAAAAGCGAGATATCGAGGTGCGAGTTGAGAATGCGAGGTCTGTTGAGGCTCTGAGGACGACAGATAAGAGTTCGACGAGCCGGAAGATACGTAATTCGAGGTCGGCTCGCTGTAGCTCTGTCCCGAGTAACCGGAAGTCGATGACGGGATGGTCGAGTAACCGGAACTCGAGCCTTGATGACTCAGGCTTTGAGATGGACTCGAGTGTTCCGAATTGTCCTGTTGATAATTATAAGACTGTCCTTGATAATTAAAGGTCTGATCCTGGCCCGAGTGACTCGGATACGCGTATGCGGGGCTCTGACTCTGATAATTCGAATTCTGGCCGGAATACTGATAGGTCGGTGATTGATAACTCGTCGAGGACTGGTAAGTCGGCGATTGATAATTCGAATGAGAATTCGAGGAGTAGGTCTGACTCGAATCGGATGGGGATGAATAACTCTTGCTGGAGTAGGCAGAATTTTCCTGAGGGTAGGACGAAGCTTGGGTGTAAACGGTTTGATGACCGGCATAGGAAGATCCTGAATTGGGTGGAGAATAAATGACAGTCGGCGTGGAGTGATGAGAAATTCCACTGATCGATGACGAGTACGAGCTTACTGGACTCGAATATCCCTGAGCGTAGGAACTACCTTCGGAACTTCCGGGCTTGTAGTTACTTCCGGTATTGGAGGAGTCAACGGAATACGAAGCCGAACTTCCGGTTCCGTGGCTGCTGGCTTGACTGGCGCTGGGGACCTTGACAGCGTACGCGCTCGAGCTCGAGCTTGGAATTTTGTAGCTCGAGGAGCTCGGCAGAGCGTACGTGGATTCGGAATTCAGGCCCGAGAGATAATTGTCGGAGCTGGTACCGGAAGAAGACGCTAACGAGTAACCGGAAGTCGGAGAAGAGCTTCCTGCTGAAGAAGAAGAAGATGCGGATGAGATTTTGTAGCCATCACCACCGAGATGGGTGCTGAGGACGCTCAGGGGGATCCTGCCGGAAGTGTGAGGTGACGAGGAGCTCGAGAAAACGAGAGGAAGACTTCCGGTTCCGTAAGAACCGGAAACTCCTTGAAGAGCGTAGACGGGACTCGCGTAAGAGGAGGACGTCGATGGACTTCCGGCGTTGTAACCTCCAAACGTGACGGGTCCGGTTTTCGTTGAAAACAAACCGGAAGTCCCGAGGGTGAATGAATTCTGGGAGTTCCCAAGGGACGATAGCAATCCGTGACCTTGAGAACCTCCCAAGGTTATTAATCCATGACCTTGAGATCCGAGAGCGAGAGCACCGGAAGACGATATCGGCAAGCTTCCGGAATGACTTCCGGTCCCGTAGATCAGTCCGCTTGAACTTCCGGAGAGTCCCAGAGACGGTGAAGACGATAAGGACGATGAGGATGGCGAGTAACCGGAAATGGAGTATCCACCGGGTAAATTCAATGGCGCGAAAACTTGAACTCCGCTGCTGGCGTGGCTGGGATAGTCCCAAGCTCCTCTCTTGTCCTTGCTACCAGGGTTGAATCTTGATCTCTTCTCCGCCAGGCGCGCATCGCTTCCGGAAGTCCAGGACACGAGCAGCAGGCCCGTCAGGCCCACCACGACCTTCGTCAACATCAACAATTAACATTTCACACATCCCCTGTTATTTTAATTTTTTTTATTTTTTACTCTTGTCAAAACTCACGAAATTTTGCATCCTCAACGTCCTCGATTAATATCCTCCTTCTCGATTTAGCTCTCGGATATCTGAATTTCGTGCGATTTCTTTTTATTTATGAAAAATGAAGTATATCGATTGATATTTTCGAGATTGGGAATTAATTGGATGATTTCACTACGGTTTTCTTCAGCTCTGGCGACATTGACTTCTCGAACGAGACGTTTTATATCCGAGTCAGAATCCCCACTTGAACGCTGCCGGAGAAAGAAAAGGTCTGGGTGAAGGTAAGACATTCGCAATTGCCGCTGTGGTCTCCCTCTCGCGCTACTACCACTCGCTTCGCACTTGTATGCACGAGGATCAAAAGGAAATGCCTTCACCGATACATTTTTTCGTCACTTTTACTCTCTTCTACTTTTTTCAATGGTCGTCCATTTTTTATGGAAGAAATTTTTACGAAAAGAAGAAATATCAATGTTTACTCTTTATCGTGACCGCCATATTGAATTTTTCACAAAAGAAAAAAGCAAGCGATAGATTTTATTTTCTACACTTGATTTCTTCTTCACTCATTTTTTAATGATCCTCCATTTTATATGAAGATATAATTTTTTTCTATTTTGCTCTGGTCGCCATATTGGATTTTATAAATTTCCATGCCAAAAGAAAAAAACGAGTGACACATTTTATCGACTTTTTCTTTTTCTCTTTTATTATCCTCCCCTTTTTTCTGCAATCGTTTAATATGACAAAAGAAATTTTACGAGAAAACAAGATTTTGGGCCGTTTCTTTTGTCGCCATATTGGATTTTATAAGTTTCCTCGTAGAACAAAAAAAATGAGCGACGAATTTTGCTCCTCCAATTTTACTGTTTTTATCCCGTTTCTTTTAATCATCGTCCATTTTTCACAAAACAAGAAGATACAGTTTGACGCTCCCATTCTGGCCGCCATATTGGATTTTACAAATCCCTGTGCAGAAGATGAAAAAAAAGCAAGCGAAGAAAGTTTAGTGGTTGCTTTTTTTCATCCACGTTTGAGAAGGAGCAAGCGTTCGAAAAAAACGGAACGTTTAGATTTCATTCAACTGTAATTGTTCCCGAGATCGTGAGAGCACGCGAAGGAAGAGCAATTTTCTTCGAGCTCCGATCTACCGATGTCGAATTGAAATTTAGATTGACAAAATCGTTGACAATGCGAGCACGGAGTTCTCACGTCGGGAGCGTTGACCTCTCATTCTCATCAATTTTTCTCATTACGGAAAGAGAAAGAATCGGAGCGAAAAAAATAGAAGAATATACTTTCCAAGATGGCCACCGTTTACCAAAGAAATTTATGCAATTCGCGAGAATTCCTTTCACTCTGTCCTCGGTGATGCATAAGAACAACGATCCGTTATGATCCGAACTTCCGGTTATACAGAAATTGCAATTTTTTGCTCTAGGTACAGAGATAACGAACAAACCGGAAGTCCTTCGAAGAACGTCTTCCTCGATCTTCGGAGTCTCCAATAAAATCCATTGTGAGTATATTTATATGTTTTTGATGATGGTTTGAGGTTACTACACGAAATTCGATCCACCAACTCGGGGATCGCCCATTTTTAAAAATATTATTTTCCTCCGTCTTCTTCGATGGTCATCAGGATCACGTGACCAAAAGTACTATCGATTTCGTTCGACTTTCACCGTCGTTCTTGATAAAAACCCCTCACCGTGAGGCCATTGTTCCGTTACCGAAGAAATTCAGATATAAGATTTTTCGCTCCGGAGAGGAAGTTCGACGCCATTTTGTCACGCGAGGCCGAACCTTCGAAACCCTGGCGCGAAAGTCCTCGTGAGAACCGTCTCATCGACCGATCGACCGGAAGTCTTTCGACATTTACAAATTGGCTTCTCTTTTACGGATCCCATGAACAAGAATGAGCATTCGGGTTTTATAAATTGACACTCTCATTTCTTTTTGTTATTACACTTTTATATGGATATGAAATATTTATATCGAGTACATGTATATATTGAATTCATTAATTTCAGGAATCTTTTATCAAATGGTTTTTCTCGAAACGACATTTTTGTTTATTTAGGTACATATCAATCACTTCAAAAATTGGTACTTAGAGTCTTTCATATGTATAATTACGCTATTGATGAACTAAAATTCGAAATTCTATCGTTGTTTAAAGCAACTTTATGGCAAAAAAAAATTAAAACCAATGGTATAAAAATATCCATTTTATATGAAAACTATGTTTTTAATGTTTTCAATAAGTTTTCAATGTTTTCAATAAGTTTTCAATATGTTTTCAATATGTTTTCAATATGTTTTCAATATGTTTTCAATATGTTTTCAATATGTTTTCAATATGTTTTCAATATGTTTTCAATGTTTTCAATGTTTTCAATAAGTTTTCAATATGTTTTCAATATGTGCGCAAGCATTACCTGTGTCTGAAGGTAACCTTCGATGAGTGGTAACTGACATCTTACATACATTTTCCGAGAAAATGTTTAACCAAAATTATTTGATTAACTTGAGTGTATACGTATAAAATCTCTTTTGAAAATTATTTATGGTACATTGCATAAATTTATTTTCTAGAAAAATTCAAGGACCAATTCACGATGGGCCCCCTAAAATTTTTACGCTTATGTTCATCAAATGTATGGTTTTTAATGAATGAGCGATAATATCTTCTTCAGATTCAATGTTAACTTCGGGTTCTACTGTTTGTTGTCAAGGCCCATTTATAACAGAGATGGTACTCATCCGGCGGCTCAATTGTTGTACAATTCTCCGCCTTTGGCATTAGTGTCAATGTCTGTATCAAAATTCCTAATAGCGTTCTCAACATCGGTCGTGTTACCAGCGTCAGTGGCCTATCGGCATCGGTACTGATTTTTACCACGTTTCTATTAACTTGCTCTATGGTACAAATTTTTTGTTACTAAATCATTATCACGGGACTGGAAAAAAAGGAAAAAATTCAAATATGTAATGAATTTTTTATGAGGCCCATCGTGTCTCACACATTCCCAAACTTTTGTTTTTCATCGGATGCAGCATATTAACATCAAATACGTGTCGAGGGACTAAAAAAAAGTGATACGAAAACTCTGATTGCCATCATTTTTTCCTTAAGGGGCCCGTCGGGCCCCTCCTTTCGAAACAATCGTACAATCCCCTACGCATGTGCATTCGTCATTTGTTCTGGTATATATAAAACGTATAGCTCATTCGACCGGAAGTTGATCCTTTTCTCGCTCTAAATTCATATTCCCCGTTCTAGATTAATTTCACGATTTCTACAAATATCCGGTAAATTTCAAAATGGCGTTGAATATACGTGCGCTGATAAAACGGCATCGCGTTTCATCCTTGCGCGTCTCTCCTTATACGTTTCTTGTGAAAATTGCGGAATGCAGAAGACTTGTTTACGTCTCGTAATGCGTCGAGACGACCGAGATTTTCTCAGACGGTCAAGTACAGCAACAAAAGAGACCAAAAGAAATTAAGGAAAAAATCTCCTAGTTTGTACATAAAAAACATGAAAATAATTATAATAAGTATGTACAAGTGATATTAAAGTGGAATCCCTTTGGCGACACGCGTGCGTGTGAAAAGCGACGGGCGAGGATTGACCGGTAAAAGTCGGAAACTGGTTAAACGCGTGGGGCCGGATCTGGGTCAGTGGAGGAAAGTGAATGCTCGGGGACGACGATGTGTTTACTATATACGTGCCAAGAGATAAATAACGGCCCATCGGTCGAGGTCGCAAGTGACTATTTTATACCCGGGGGAGGAAGAGCCTTGACTTTCGCCTTTCTTTCCACCCTTCCTGTTCACCTCTTTTCGGAACAACGCATCAATATCTGTACATTTTTTACCACGTTTCTATTAACTCGGTTTTTAGTACAAATTTTTAATTTCACATTTTGTATGGGCAGATTTGATTTGGGTGTTGAATGCTTTTTCAAGATTGAGGCTAAAAAATTTGAGAAATGATAAATAAGTAGGGTAGAGGGGGGGGCAAAATGGGGTACTTGAGAAAAATTTTCGATTCCAAGAATTTAAATATGCTGAATCTTTTATTTTTTGATCACAACTAAAAGAAAGAAATAAAGTTTTCAGCTGTCACGAGGAAAAAAACTTTTTTTTAGCGGACAAAATGGAGTGCCCCTCCAAAAAGTAGGAACATTTTTTTTTTTTCATAATTTGTTAACTTATTTTTAGCTTTGACGTCTTATTACAAATAATTAATTGATGATTTATTTTAATTTCTGTTTAAATGTGTTTCATTCCCAAAAAAATGTTCTTTCTCGATCTGCTATGTTAATTGATTTTTCATTTTTATTTTTGTTCAAATGTGGTTTTAAACTACCAAATATAATGTGCTTAGCAAATAAAAGACTATTTGATATTAAATATTATTAAATTTTTGAAATATTGACAATTTCCACTAAATTTTTGGGATACTCCATTTTTCCCCCCTCTACCCTACATTATTGTGTAGAATTTTTTTGAGCTTTTGTTTATTGAGAAAGCTTGTTGCAAATTGCAATTTTATTTTCTTGTCACCTTTCTTTCCATCGAAACAAAAATAGTAAAAACAGAATTTTATCTAAACTCTCACATTGATGTTACCCCTTAATTACAATACACATACTTATTAGCAAGTATTAAAAATCACAAAATGATAAACTCTCAATTTAAAGACTTTTACCATTCCATTCCATTTTCGTGATGGAAAGTTTTTCCCGTTTGAGAAAATGGACGTATGGTGTGATACGTGATCCTCGCGCGTACGGGCTTTTTCGTCTCTGCGAAACTCTCACCTGGCGCACGATTCTGAGCATAAACGACTAGGATATATAGAACATTATTACGGGTTTATACGTGGCGAGTATCGCGCATTATTTACGAGACACGGAGTTCAGTAACACCAACGGCGAGAAGAAAACGAAGAAATACGTGCGCCAGGTTCGAGAGCCTGACCTCGAAATTCATCCTTCGATTATTCGAGACACGATCACGACCAGGTTACTTACCACCGAGGACGATGTCACAAGAATGCATAATAGCGGATCGAAATAACTACTTTTCCATTTTCCTACTGTGGTACGAAGAAGAAATAAAGAAGAAGACAATAAATGTCGTATATATGTATACAATGTATATTTAAAAAAGATCTACGAACATTTTATAAAAATAATAATATTAATAATAAATAAGCCTTAGATATTTACAAGTTACGCGCTCGGAGATCGTTTGCAGCGCTGAACGAGCTGAGAAGATCGAATCAATGTCAAAAGGATACGAAAATGCGAGGAAAAGATTAATCAATGTTTCCCAAACTTTGATAAAATAATAAAGTCTAATAGTCAAGGTGTCTGAACTGAGAGAAATGAGAAGAACGGAAAAGTGCTATAGTCGTTTTCAAATTTTCCCGCCTTCGGACAATCTTCATATTTGTATAAATTTTTGTGCATCTAGATCGGGGGAAGCTAAAAAGACAGGAAAATTCAGGAATCATAGTTACCAAATTTGTTCCATTTGTATGGATTTTCATGAATCTGAACTAGGAGAAGTGAAAAGAATAAAAACGTGCAGCAAAAAGACCGATGACGTAATAAGGCAGTAACACGTAGGAAAGTTTGGAGATTACGAAGAACGCAAGATCCCTTCGAATCATAACCTTGACTGGTACTTCAATATTTTATTGGGAACGATTTGAGGTTATTCAGAAATGGATTTCATTTCCAGGCTTGAGGTTTCGCAGCCTGAAATGCTGGAGCATAGTTCCAGGGAGCAGTCGTTAAAGATTGATAGAGGTTTGGGTAAAAGTAAAGAGGAAATTGAGGTTTCAGAGCAGGCTTGATTATAAGAGGATTAATTGGATTTATTGGATTGATCGGATTTATCGAATTTATAGTATTTTGGACTCCATAGGTTGGATGGGCAATGGAGGTCGTCAGGGAAGTCTGGACTGGAATATGAGGGAGCGTTGGTACCTGACCAACTGGATGAACTAGAGGAAAAGTTGGTTGAAGTGGAGGATTGATTGGTTGGATGGGAATTTGGGGTTGCAAGTTCGATCCTGGAGAGTTCTGAGTCGGAATTTGGGGCACATGAGGCTGATGAACAGGATCGGTGGACGGAATCGGTAGAGCAATATGAGTAGGAGTGGTCGACTGGGAGACGGTTGAGGAGCCGGAAAATTGATGTCCATAAGGAAATTGAATGAAAGTCGGTCCTACGACGGGTACGAATCCTCCACCGAGTTGCGGATAGGGAATTAGAGGAGCGCTGCTGCTGGAGATAGTGTTTGTTGCCTGAGAGCTCGATCCACTTTGGATTTTATTGTTTTCAGGCCTGTTCTCGGTACTTTCTGTTGTTGTAGGTGTTGATATTGGCCTTGAAGTTGTTGGCAGTGGAGGCGCACCGTAAGCGTAGCCCAGAGTTGATGCGACGTTTTGACTTCCACTCTGAGGCTGGTTCAGCCCCGCATGCGATGAACTCAACGAGCCTCGAGAGCTGACACTGCAAACCGTTAATGATGGAGATTGATTTAGATGGCTCGAGGTATTGAATACTTTTTTAATAAACAAATTATGAAATTTATTATTCAACCGATCAAAGATACGTTCAAAAATAATCAATTGAAAATTTCAATTCATTCTGCTGGTATGAGGATTGCACTGCCTTGAATGTTGTACGATAAAATTTGTTTTCGAACATGTTTTTTATGAAACATGTTTGCATTCGCATGTCATGTCATTTTGATCGAGTGTGACGAAAAAGGGTCTATGCACCTTCGGAATATGTAATTTTCAATTTTTTAATGAAATTAGGTTAATTGAAAATAAATGCATGTCCTTACGATAAATTAAAAATTTTATGAGTATCAAAAAAAACTGTGGCGTTCAGAATGTACACAAACAGCTTTCGAGATAGTGATTTAGAATTATCTCCAATAGGTAGTAATTGGCATTCATGATTTCGGGAGAACAAAAAATTGCAGAATGTATATAAATTTACGTATAAAATTAGTTTTAATAGTATAAATTTATATTAAAAAAGCTATAATGGATTGAACACATTTCTTTCTTGCAAAAAAAATCATGCAATTTATTCGAAAGGCATGGTCCTACACTTTGTATACATCAGCTTTGTAAGGTAGTTCTGTCATTTTTTTGTTTTCTTAGGAAATTTTGCACAGGTTTAGGTTAAAATTTTGCACAAACCTTCTTTGATATGACCTGCATACGTGTGCCAAATTTTAAAAGGTTTCACCACGTAGATATCGAGATATTTATTGTTATAAATCACAATTATTAGTTCTTTTCCATAAGAGCACGTGTTGAATATTGCGATTTTCATTTCTAAATATCTTGACTTCTAGATGGTGAATCGTCTTGAAATTTTGCATGGCTCTTTGCTCTTTCTAATTGTAAAATTGTAAAATTTTGTTCTTCATGATTTTCTTACATACGTAAAAACTCAAGGTCACGTTAGATGATCTTGATTTTCGAGTATGTTGTTCTTGAATCAATTTGCAACAACTTTTCTTAATAAACATAAGCTCAAAATTCATCGGTACAAAGATAAACTAAGAACGAATTTTTGGATTTGACTATACTGACAGAACTACCTTTTGAAGAGATTCTATCGCTTTACATATCCAAATTATTTTCATTATTTTTTTATTCGCAAGAAATTTTAACGAGATCTACAGTCTAGAACGTTGAGATACAGTCCAACCTTGTTATAAGACCCCTCATTATAACACCCACCTGATTATAAGACCGAGCGTCACCTTATTACTAGACCCTGTCGTGTTCCCCCATTCTCCGAATACTGCCCTCCTCCGTGTGCCGTCACGTGGGGATGAAGGGGAAAAGGTCTTATAACGAGGTGCATTTGCACAAACCCGGGTCTTATAACAAGGTTGGACTGTATTTATTACTGGAAATCAAATTTTTTTAATGTCTCATTAGAAATTATGTTAAGGTTTATTACAATTAATATCTTGATTTCTAAATAGTGAAGCTTTTGCAACTTTTACACCCTTTCTAATATAACTTCAAAGGGTTACATTATTTTTGATCCTTCGACAAAATATCCGCGGATAAAATACCTAAGGATATTGTACAGTTATACAGTACACAGGTACAATTTGGCTTTTCGCATCTATCGAGGTAAATTGGTAGTGGGGGGTATGAGAAACAGCACTCTTAAGGTGGTTGTATCGCCAAAGTCGATTTCGTCAGAATTTGTTGAAATTTTACACCAATGTTCTAAATTTTCAGCAATAAATATCTTTATTTCTACACGGTAGAACGCACTCAAATTTTGCACACGTTTTCGTATGATATTCGCGAACATCTGTGTAAAATTTAAACAAATTCTGACAATAAACAGATTTTTTATGAGTCTGCCTTTACTTTTAACACGAGGAAAAAATTTTGATCGTGACTGTCGCGATACAACCACCTTAACTCCTAGGAGTTAAAAGTGTGTACCCACGTTCTTCGCACATGCGCGTGAGACGATCCGCAGAAAATACAAAAAGCGATTTATTGCCATCCAAAAACATGAACATTTTACGTCCAAATTTTTCATTTAATGGAGGTTCATGACAGTGGGGGCGAAGCCCCCCCCCCAAACCCCCCTATCGAGGCTTCGCCCCTGGACCCCATTAGGAGCTTCACGCCTGAACACCACTAGAAGCTTGACACCAGAAGCTCGTAAACGTGGTCTAGGTATATAAAGTCTCGGCATCTAGGAGGCAACAACCACATTTGGGCAGGAGCCCCACATTCGAATAATTACCTTATTTTCGAATCCTAGTAGAGTTATTCTAATTCCGTATCCAAATTATATCGCTTTGATAGCTATTCAATGTATCATCTTATTGTGAACATAACAGATTAATTTGTTTCTCTATTCAAATTACAGTGGACTCTCTCTTGTGGCAACCCATCGGGAATGGTGACTCTCGCTACAGGCAACTTCTCCTCCACCCCCACTTTTGCCATATGTCCAGCAACCCCGCCGGTGGTATGTGGGTCGACGCATGCGCAAAACAGTCGCGACGTCACAGTAGGGATAAAAGAGTTTCTTTTAGGCAGAGTTAAAAGTTGCCGTAAACGAGAAGTTGCCCGTAGCGATGTTGCCACAAGAGAGAATCGACTGTAGATCGCAGATATTTTGTCTGCGGATATCCTGAACTGTGAATATTTTATCACCGAATATTTCGTCGCAGATATTTTGTCGCGGATAATTTGTCTATTCAAATTATATCGCAGATATTTTGTCTGTGGATATCCTGAACTGTGAATATTTTATCACCGAATATTTCGTCGCAGATATTTTGTCGCGGATATTTTGTCTAAGGATAACATTTGCTTCTACTTTACACTCTCAGTTGCTGTCTTGACTTACAAATATCGATAGAATCTTATTACGTGCACACCCGTGAAGACAATTCAAGTAAATCTATCTTCACTGAAGAGTCTAAATTCTCAACACATTTCAGGCTAAATTACTTTTAAAGGAATGTTTGACACAATATAGAAGTTTCAAATAATCACGATTTATCGTGATTATTTGAAATGATTAAATGAAATGATCCGAGAACAAAATATCCGCGAACAAAATAACCGTGCAACAATAACCGCAGCTAAAATATCCTTTGATAAAGTATATAAATATTCGGAAGTGGGGCTCCTTCGAAGCCCCTCCCCCCTTTCATATACCCAACACAACTCACTCCAAACCCAACGGAATCCCGAAACCCATACAAATTTTTTTTAAAGTTTTTTTTTGGGAAAATGATTTTAGTTTTCGAACTGTTTCTTTCTCCATAGTGAAGGGTATATTGTTTACTATGTTCCATAATTTTTTAAGGTGATGTTTAACCCACACGAGTACGAGAGGGACAGATGCAAAACGGATTTGCTATTTTCTCAGAGTTTTTTGATATTTTAGAAAAAAGAAAAGAATCACATTATTCTTTGATAGGAAGAGAAAAACGTGGTTCTTTACTTTCTTCGAAAAATTGTTCATTTTTAGAAAAAATAGCAAAGTTCGATTTCACACGATATAGGACACTTAAAAATCACCTTAAATGTAAACAAATCACAAATTGGGATCTGTCATATGGGCGGAGCATAAAAAACATGGCGGCCATAAGATCATCGTAGCTTTATGTTCAGGAAAACTGTATCATACGTATAAAATTTACATTAAGTATAGTGTTTTTTTTCGCCACCAGATGTCATATTGCCATTTGACAGATCCCAATAGAGCAGATATATATTTTACGGACCCTTGTCCAAAAAGGGCCTACCACGGTGACCATTATAACTTCTACACCGATCATCAGAAATAAAAAACCAAATAAATTAAGTTTTTTTATCGTATTATCTAGTCTTTGATCCGAGGATTTGATAAAATATTAATGTTTGAAAAAATGGTCCGCGGTTGAAAGTGAAAGTCTAAATTTCTTCGAAAAAATCACTTCATTTTCCTCGATATCAAAAAAACTATGCATCGAAAAAAAAAATCTTCGATCAAGGACTGCGTTTTGATATTAAAAAAAAGTATGCAAAAGGTCTAGTAAATCGATCGACTCGTTTTTGATATATCGTGGTCACCGATATTTAGTGAGTTGTTTCGAAAAAATTCTGACTAGACGTAAACCCTTGAAGGGTTTATAATTAAAAAATGAAACATAGTTAAAATTATACCTCTCACTATGAAAAAAAACAGATAAAAACCTGCAATCGTTTTCCCAAAAAAAATTTACAAAAACTCGCCTTTTTTCTGGCCGACTAGATGTAACCCCCTAAGCAGAGCCCCTCTTCCGAATATTTACCGCATATTTTGGCTATGGTTATTTTTGCACGCGGTTATTTTGTCCGCGGATATTCTGTCGCGGTTATTTTATCCTCGGATCATTTATCATACCATATAGAATGCTCGGTTAAAATTTTAGTTACATTCGAAAAGGTTCTCCATTCTTGGCGTACCTGGACGAAGCTAAATCGGTGCGCAACTGTTCGATCAATCTATCCTTTTCCAGGGACTTAATACTCATCAAGGCATCTCGATCCAGCACCCCGGAAGCGTACGACGGAAAATAATGAGAAAATTCATTAGGCTGGATTCTTAAATTAGCCAAGCTCGTGGCCTGAAGTGCCTGCAAATTATTAGTCGCGCCGTCTTCGTTTGCAGGAAGAGGCTCGTAATTAAGATTCGTCGCTGGAGCTTCGTAGAGCTGTGAAATCGCTTGCGAATTTTGAGCCAGGAAATAAGCCGCGTCGGATATTCTGTTCTCCTCTCCACGAACCAATTTATCCGACTGGACTGCAATCTTCAAGCTCTGAGGACGTTTTTCCGTAATTCGAAATCCTGATGATCCATATCCAGGCAATTTTTGATTCCTCGGTGGTAGGTAGCCCGCTGCGTTTGAATTGAAAGGAATTGTATTTTGCTCTGCGATTGGATTCGGCTCCGCGAAATGTTGCTCGCGAATTGGACTGGGGACTCCTTGGCCATTTCCGTTCTCCACATTCGATTCTGGATTTTTCAAATTTCCAGGACGTCTCGGTACTCCGTACTGAGCGAAAGGCCTCGGCGAGCTTGAAATTCGCACTGGAACACGACTGCGGACGATTATCGGCTCCAGACGCTGCGAGACTATAATTCTGGTCGGTCGAGCGTACGAATATCCTTCGTCTCGTTTTCGTTGGCTCTCAGGAACTTCCGGTTCCTTGCTCTTTGACGCCGCAGCGAGGAAGACGCAAGCGATACCAAATATCTGAAAAATATTAATTAATATTAGTCAAAAAATATTTTTCCTCAAACAAAAAAATTTCCTTAGATCGAAAAACTCACCACAATGATCCTCATTCTTATTATTATAAAAAATTTGTCGACTCGCAGAATTTATTTTCACTTCACTAGATTCACTTTATCGATTAATAAACTCGCATAAAATCCATATGAAATATTTTTTTTTCTGTTTTTTTTTCTTCGAAGTGGGTGTAATTTCGGAGACTGACCCTCGTCGACTAAAAGGTTCGCCATACTTGCACATGTATAAATACAATCCGGGACGCGACGAATAACGAATTACAATAGACTTTCTTTCATGTCGGCTTTCATCGATTTTCTTTCTCTCTCTCTTTCTTTTTCTTACCCAACTCGATAACTGTTACGAATTCGTGATATTGTTACACGTATCGGAATTGTTCGATTCGACAAATGTTCGACGACTGAAAAGAGGCGAAAAAACGTCTAGAGAGCAAATACGTAACAGGAGGCGACGTTTTTTTTTTTACTTTCTTCTCTTCTCTTTTCATCATTTACATTTCATGTATTCGGTAATTCAATTTTATAACATTCGCGGAATTTAACGTATAATTGAAAATTGTAATTCATGAAATGATTACGAGAAAATTTAAAAATCAAAATTTTCGATGGAAATTCTTCGTATTGGGGGGAAGATAGGTTTAGACGTCACAAAAATTCGATTTTTTTACTACATAAATTATTAGTAAAACTGTTCAAAAAGGCGTTTCCGAAGTTTTGAAAAAAAATTTTCAATTCGTTCTAATATTATGAGAATTTATCATTGTTGTGATAAATTACAACAATAATTAATTATCAAGTTGTAATAAATTGTATGCCTTTTTCTTGAAAACAAATCATGGAAATCACTTAAAAATATACTTTTAAGCCTATCTCGCCTCTAAAAAATGAGAAAATATTTATCGGATTTTCAATTTACCAAACATCGAAAACCTCACTATGTCGCGTTGATTTTTCTCATTTTCGTTCCTCGAAACACGTGTCAAGGGTTATTGAACGAAAGAAATAAAAAAAATCGGGAAACTCGGTAATTCGCATCACGTAATTCGGATCGTGTCACAGTGAAAGTTTATCACTGAAGAAAGAAAAGAGAAGGATCGTGCTCGTTAAATTCGACAAATTTATGTCTCCTGAATTGCATAATTTTTGCTTCGCTCCTCTCCTTTTTTTCCTTTTTTTCACACGAGAGAAAAATTACAAGAAACAATTTACGAATGCAGAATCGGTACAAACACTTTATTTTTATTTTTTTTCATTCCTTCATTTTTTTCTTTATATCGTGAACATTCACACAGTCGAGAAAACGAACAAGTCTCTCGTACTTTTTTCATAATTCACGTTTTTTTTTCTCGATATTTCTAGTACTGTAGTTATAATGGTTCGTGTTTTGGCGAACGCGTTTGCGAATGTTGATCCAATATGGATATCGGTGCTAGACTTTCACGATCCGCGTACGAAGAGAAAAATAAAAACTAGCACGTATATACATGAAATGCAAATAAAAAATATCGAAAATGCCGAGTCACTCGCTTAAAAAAAAAAATAAATAAAAAAAAATCCTTCCATCAACATTCGATGCAGAAAAATCTGTTTCATTCCTTACAATATATTTGTTTGACGCTCAATGAATTATAATCATGTAGTAAAACTGTACAATCAGAGGGATTAATTTTCATTGAAGGCGCACAAAATGTTTCTCCGTTTTTGCTAACGGTCGATATAATTACCAGTGTAATATTTCCTATCGCCGATCGTTCATCACATGAAAATCGAACTTATCACTTCTAATTCTCTCTTCAGAGTTTTTTGCACACTGCATAATTGTTCTATTTAGTTTGTTTTGTTATAGACGCTTAGCACCATTTTTTTCGTCCTTGACGAAAAAAACTGTCATCCAGTTTCTCTTGTTTTTTCGAAGCTTATTCGGTGGTTAAAAAAAAATTATAAAAGCACATCCTGAGTTTGTAAAACATTGTCATGTCAAATAGTCTATTGTTTCACAAAGTTATAAAAAAATCCTAAAATTCGTACGTCGCGTTAACACGAGTACGAGAGAAAGTGATTTAGTATCCTCTCCTTTTTTATTCTCCTTGTTGATTCGTTTCGGTTGTATTTGTTTAGCTTCATCAAATTCATGCCGTGACGTCTGTCAAGTCTCGCACGTGGTTTCTCAAATATCCCATGAATTCCGTGAGAGCGATCGTTAGAGAATTGTCGATCACTGTTCTGGGCACCCAACCTTTCAAGTTCGTGTTGAGAATCCACGTGAATCGACATCTACCTGGAGCGCCGTCAATACTCGTCTCCGTCGTCTTCTCGGTTGCCCAGCACACCAATCCATTTTCTCCTCTGAAATACACATTTTTTCAATAATTATTTACTATCTCCCATAATTGAATTTTATTTTCAATATTGATAAAAATATATGTAGGGGAGGGTGGGGGATCAAAATGGGGTACTTAAGAAAAATTTCCGATTCCAAGGGTTTAAATATGCTGAATTTTTTGTTTTTTAATCACAATTGACGGAAACCAATTCAATTTTTAACTGAAATAATATTTTCATGAGAAAAAAAAATTTTTTCAGTTGTCAAAATGAGGTACCTCTGCAAAAAGTACGAAAAAATTTTTTTTCTCATAATTTGTTAAGTTATTACTAGCTTTGACGTCTTATTTCAAGTAATTAATTGATGATTTATATTCATTTTTGTTTAAATGTGTTCCAT
>JAPYYX010001615.1:0-23272 GCA_030522605.1 Cremastinae sp. B BG-2022a | reverse complement strand
GTCAATTGATCAACGTTATCTTAAATATTATTCTCCTGATAACTTTTTGACAGTAATTCTCGGTGGAATATTTTGAAGTGTAGTAACAATTATTTTTCCCGTGATCCAAAACCGAAAAAAGTAACTTTTTCAAAAATTTTTTACGCGGACTCTCATTTGACTAGAGAATATTTGATCAACCACCTTAATCCAAGACCCTGATCATTCAAAAAAACAAGTTACATGTTACTCATCGTTGAAAGGACAGCAATAACTCTTTTTTTCTTAGAAAATTCGAGTTTTTTAGAAAGAAACCTGCAGAGATTTTACCGACCGACTTAACGTCATGTTAAATTCATAAACTGAGCACGTTAGAAATGAGACTCTTTTTTTTCAAGCGAGACACTGTTATATATGTGCCAATCGAAGCTCCCGTACGATTGGTTTATTTATCACGTTTCGAACAGCTACGTGATCTCGCGGTGACACGAACATCAGCCCTGAGTTAACAAGAAGCTCTCGCTCCGAACGTCACGCATTTTCGAGTTTACTTTCAAATCATCAGCTCCGCTCAAAAAAAGTCTCACTCAAGATGATATAAAAAATTCTCATGCACCTTTCTCGTCCGCGTCGAAACGTAATTTCTGCTTCGCTTTCTTCTTGTTCTCCAGCTACAAAAGAAAGAGAAGTCGATTTAATCGTACGATTCTGCGAAAATTTTAATTAAATCTTTTTCTCTATAAAAGGATTATACTTTATCCGCCTCGTTGTTGATTGTCTCGAAAACGGTTTCAGCTACCTCGGCCTGCCATCTTTCCGAAACTACGAGAGGAAAGTTCTTGTACAGATCTTGGTCAGCGTCGGTCAATTTGATACCCTTCGTGTCCTCCTCGTCGAAGGATCCAATGTCGAATGCATCCGCTGCGTTGACCTCGCCCCGGGGTGGAATCAAGGGTGGCGTGTATTTTTGCAAATAAACCTGTTGCCAGTCGATCCCTCCGAAGAACGGATGCCTCTTCAGTTCGTCCGCACCGTCCTCGTGACAGCCCAGTCTCTGGCTGATGTCTCGTTGCAGCAAACCTTCCAGCAGAGATTTCAGCTCCTTCGAAAACGTATCCGGCAACTCCACGTTCTGAAATCAATTTTATTTCTCATTCTCCTCGTCATTTTTTTCTCACTCTCATTGGGAAATCCTACGATTCCAATTTTTCGTGATAATTTAATTTTTTACGCGCACAGGCTAAGTGAGAAAATATTGTTTCCTATAGTGTATGTATGCGCGGATTTCTCTCTTTCTCTCCCTCCCTCTCGCGTTCTCTCGCTCGGGCTTTTGCCCGGGGCAAAAGCCGAGCCTTTGAAAATCGATCGTGCCAGAGCCACGCTGCTTCCTCTCTTTCTCTCTGTTCTTGGCTCTCCAGCGTTACCCTCGCACCCTACATTTTCGTACCGGTGGGTGTGGAATTCCCGAGACGACGTGTGACTCGACGAAAAAAAAGGGCAAAAAATAGGAGACGGAATGAAATTAAAATTTTAGACTAAATTTCGCCGCTGGTCTGATTACGTTTTTCAATTTATGTCCCCGGGCAAGTAAAGAGACAAATTCCAAGCGAAATATTGGCGTCGTTGAAAGTAATTTTTTCCCTCAATCGGAATTTTCATTATACTTTTTCATACATTCAATTTCATCTTTCGCTGTCGTCGTTTTTTTTCTTTTTTTTTAACTTTCTTTTTTTTAATTTCCCTTCACAATTTCCTTTCGTACATGTTACTGACCATCGTGAGAGTCATACGGTCTATTTCGTGTTTGTCCTTCGTTTTATGCTGTCTGAAAGGACTGTGACCCTTGAGTAATTTGTACAGCATGCAACCAAAGGAAAACCAATCTGCGCTCGAGTCGTACGGCGTTCCTTTTGACAGAACTTCTGGTGCCATGTAACCGTGAGTTCCGCTGAAACACAAAAGAGAATCGAACAATCATTAATCATAGTTCCTCGTTGAGATACGATTAAAAGTCGCTCATGAAATTAGGAAACCGCTACAAGCTTGTAAATTCAATTATTTTTGGCAAAAGTGCAAAGTTGTTCCTTCATCAATTTATCATCATCAAGAAGCCTCTTCACAAACGTTTTTAAAGAGATACTTTCATTTCATTCAAGTTAAAAAGTTTAATTGATACAAAGAACCTTTAAAAATTGATTTTTTCATGTTTTTATACGGCAAATAATATTACAAAAAAAAATTAAAAAAAGATATAAATCAAATTTTGCTGTTGGATTAAAATTATTGTTTTTTTTTATCCAAACAAATTACATCGTTATATTTCTGCAATTTTTCCGATTAAATTATATTTGTTATGAATTTAGTATCTTGTTTCCTTGATATAGAAAATGTATGTGATAAAATATTTTTAAAAAGGTCGAAATTTCCTTATTTTTTAATTAAAATAATTTTTTGTTTCTAAAAGCTTCGCAACTTCATATTTTTATAATTCTATAATTTTATATTAAATTGCAATACTCATAAGTATTTACTTTTTCAATACTTCTATTGATCAACTTTGAAAATTGTGCATAAAAATTATTCTTAATGTTCATAAACATTTGTATACTCTTTTTTGAAATTTTTCAAAAATTTTATTACGACGAATATTTTAATGTTGATAATTATATATTAATAATAAAAAATAATATGTAATAATTATTAAAAAATAAAAATAATCTGGTAATAAGCGATAAAGCGTACTCACACACTGGCTTGAGGTTTTTTCTTTGAAAAATCGCAAGCGAGACCGAGATCAGATATCCTGACATGACCATGCTCATCCAGCAGTATATTGGCAGGTTTGAGATCGCGATAAACGATCGCACGTCGATGCATGTGCTCGAGGCCGAGAATAACTTCAGCCGCGTAAAACTTCATTTCCGGCTCGTCGAAGACCCCGTGATGGCTCAGATGATAATGTAGATCACCGCCGTTCATGAGATCGAGAATGAAGCACAATTTGTCCGGTGTGTGAAAGGCGTATGTCATGCACACGATGAATGGGCAGTCAACCTATCGGCCCAAGAATCACACGAAAAAAGCGGTAAGTGCTCGTCCTCGTCCCATTGCTGGTAATTCCGATCTCGTTCCATCGTATAATGCTAGTTTTTTTTACTACAATTCAAATTCACATGTCACAGCTTTTATCAAATCTGAGACATTTAAGGATTTACTTTTATATGAATTAAAAAATATTTTTTTTTCTAATTTATATTAATTGTTAAAAATAATAATTTCATTCAAACTCTGGTAATCCATTTTAAAGTTTCCACTTTAAACACTGGATATCTTTATTACTATGCAGTAGGTAAAAGTTCACGTAAAAATGATTTGACGATTTTTTAATAAATTATAATGCTAGTTTTATTTACTAAAATTCAAATTCACATATCACAGCTTTAATCAAATCTGAGACATTTAATTTTTTTTAAATTTACATTAATTTTGTTTTCAAATTTTTAATTTCAAAAGATTTTATTATTTTTATATCTAGATCGTTATTATTGAAAAACTCAATTTTATTGAAACTCTGGTAAAAATTCATTTTAAAATTGTCACTTTAAACACTGAATATCTTTATTACTATATAGAAGGTAAAAGTTTACGTAAAAATGATTTAACGACTTTTTAATAAATTGTCTACTAAAAATTCAATGTGATGACTTTACCCTCAAGTTATATATGTATAAGAAATGTTATGATGAAACGATCGTATAATTACTTCCTTAAGTGTGAATTGGAGTATAAAAAGATCAAATATGAAATGAATGATTACGTTTGATTGAAGTGCAAAGTCTACGTTTGATTGAAGTGCAATAGTAAGATTGTAAAACTATTTAACTGTGATTAAATCGTATAATCCAAATGTATCCGGAATTAGAAATTATTTTTATGATCAAAAGTCTTTTATAACAAATGTTGATATTTGTTGGAAACAATTTAAATTGAGAATGTGTCGATTGTAAAATGTAAAAAGTTTATTTAATTATGAATTGTTGAAGTTTCGACTTTGTATTCTCATAAAAAATATTAAATTTTTTGTGCTTTAGTAGCAACATCAATGAACAATTCGATAACTTTTTTAGAACAATGAACATAGTTTAAATATTTTAAAAAATCGGAACACTTTTAAATCTTCAAATTATTAAGCACATGAGATGTATAAAAAAAGTTTGCCAAGTCTAATGGTTTTGTGTTTATATTCGGGGCAAGTTTATGAATTTTCCACAAAGAAAAAAAAGTGTAATTTAATAACACTTAGAGCCCCACGACTCGTGAATCATTTAATACATTTCCAAATTTGGATGAAAGTTTGTATGCTAACTTTGACAACTTTTCATTCTTTTTTATTTATTATAATTGTACACCCCGAAGGGTGTACTCTTTTTTTCATGAAATTAAAAAATTCCTAAAGTTTAAATGACATAGTGAAGAATGTCAACTTTCCAACAGAAAAACAAGGACTTTATTTTTCATTATGAAAAAGTCACTTCTGTCAGGAATGGTACTGCTCATACATCCTTAAAAAATTCTGGCCCCATGGGTGGCAGAAAAAAGATCGTCCTATTTTTAAGCAAGTTAAGAATTGATCGCCAGTATATCGATTGTGCGTTGGTGGAGCTAGAAAAAAAAATCTTACCCCAGTACTGACTAGGGACAACATAATCCTCTCGTTGAGAGCCAGAGTTTCGCCCTGTTTCATCTTAATCCGCTTTTTGTCGAGGCACTTCATCGCATACATTTTTCCGGTGTCGGCTTTACGACAGCCGTAAACCTCGCCAAAACCACCCCGTCCGATAATACGATGTACACTGAAGTCATTCATCGTCAATTGTATGTTCAACTCCAGATTCTTCCACTGACAAAAACGCGTGTATTTGTCACTGAAAAAAAAGAAATCAAGAGAGTTGGGTCAGGCAAATCCATTTATAAAAGTCTGTATGGCAAAGTAAGACTTTTAAATTCTTATTTTTTAAAAATAAATTAAAATAAAATTGTGAAAAATGTTTTGGGACAAAATTGACAATGATAAAAAATATATCAGGATTTTTTAGACAAAATCTGTGACATGAAATTCTGTTATATAATTTTTAGTAATTTTTATATAATTAGATTTAGAGCAGTTTCGTGAAATTTTTTTTTTCTCAAACAAAATTATAAAAAATGTATTATTTAATTAATTGAATACCACGTGCATGAACATTTAAAAAAAATTTTTATCCATCTATTCAATAAAAATAAACGTGATATTCCAATCCTTTGTGTACACATTGTTTATTCGCAATGGGACATCCTGAGTGTACGTACACTGAGAGTTAATTCAATTCTTATCATTTTTCAATCTTCCACGGATTTTATATACAAATTTTTTCATTTTTTCTGTCAAGTTAATCCGATGAATGTTTTGGTACCGCAAAATTAAGGACCAGGCCTTGAAAAAATTATGAATTGGTAGACAATGGCAGAAATCATTCTGCACAACTCAACGATAAAAAAATAAAAAATAATGGAAAAAAATATTCTATAAAAATCATTGCATAACCAAATTTGACGTAGGATATTTTAAATTTTTATCTCAAATTCTGCCCAAAATAAAAAAGATAATTACATTCCAAAACCTACCAAAATATGAATATGTTAATCTGTGAATTAAAAACTAAAAATAGGAAAATTTTTTATTCTATATCACCGAGTGACGAGATAATGCCTGACCTAATTTTCATCGCGTGTCATTCGTCAAAATTACCGAAATATACTCTTTTTGAATAAAACCGAAATGACGATTTGACACATTAAAATTTAAGAGATGATAAAGTTATCATGTCCACGTAAATTTAGGGTTGGGCGATTTTTGCAATTATTAAACAGATCAAAATGAAGTATCGCATGATAATCATCGAACCACATTAACATAAATATCTCAAATAAAAACTCTAATTACCTTTCCAGGAACTTTTTAAAGGGTTCTCCTCTCAGGTGATTAAATATTTCCTCGATGTAAGGCTGCAAGCAACAGATATCATTTTTTTTTTCGTTTCTCTCTCTCCTATCTTCGAGTCGATTATAATGTCGAAACAATAATACGAGGGACAAGGGTGCGCGAGGGCAAGACAGGGATATTGGGGTGGCGAGAACCAACCTCGAACAATTTGACGGGAACTTCGTTCTTCATGAGATATTGGCGAACGTGAGATACAGCCTCGGGCGAATATTCCTGCCGAAAATAGAACAAAAATATTATTTTATTCCCCTCTATATCTCTCGTTCATTCAAGCTTTATATAATTCTCATTATCTCGTATTTTTTATTATGTTATTTTTTTTCAATATTTACGTGCGTATGCGCCAATAATTCCTTCATTATGTAATTGTCGTATATTTCGCGAGCTACTTTTCTCCTCTCCTCAGGACATTCCAATTTCTCGTACGCCTTTATCTGCAAGAGTTTACGCAATCAGAATTTTCAGATCGATATTATAATCCGGGATGATAAAAAAAAAAAATAAACGAGTAATTTTTTCGTTACCTCTTCATAAAACCTAAGTTGCGGAATTGGTTCCTCCGCTACAGTCTCGCAGAAGTCTTTGAATAAAAGGTTTCCTGTTTTCGACGAAAAATAAAATAAAAAGTAGATCAGCAATCGCATTAATGATCGTAAATATAATTTCGATAAAGCGTCAACTCACCTAGAATTTGATTGAATATTTTATCAAAGTTTACTTCGTTCTTTTTCTCCAAGTATTTGTGCATTACACTTCGAACACTGAAAAAGAAAAGAAAAAAAATTACATGAGTAAACAATTACTGTAATATATCATTCTGAATTTTATTATCGTCGTCATTATCATTAATGTGACCCAAATTTCATCGGATACGATATTAATAATTTGCGCGGAAAAAAAAATTTATTGTGCTCGTTTTTCATGTGTACGGGGGGGAGATAATCGATTCGTCAAATTGTATTCTGTTCATCATTCATGCACGCATCTGATATATTTTTGACCCTCCTTCGATATTTTTTTCTTCATATATTTACTGTTTGCTTAGCCATTGCGCGTACGTTTTTCTTCGTCCCGAGAGACCGGGAATGACGTACGAATTTTTGTTTTTGTCACATGTCATAAAAAGGCTTTTCATCGAAGAACATTGATTTAATCAGTGATTTTTGGTCAAATCATTGTATCGGAGTTGTCTAAAAGGAAAAATGGCCTTCTGACTTTATTTATGTTTTTTCAGGACTAAGGAAGAGAGTGAAAAGAATCCTCGGGAGTCCCTCAGTGCCAAATATTTTCGATGTTAAGATTTGAAGAAAAAAAAAGAAATGTCACTTCCTCTCCTTAGGGAGCGCAAGGATGACACTTATTTTTTTTCGAAATTTCAGCACTCACGTCGAAAATCTGGAAAAAGCTATTTTCAAACTGGCTAAGTAGAGTGAAAAACGAGCTTTCTTGGACAGCAAGAAAAGTTTTACCCTCTTAGCCTTGTGATAAGCCCGAAGATGATGCATTTTTTATTTTAAAACATTCAGTTTGCAAGCTGGAAAAAAAGCATTCTCAGCGATCCCCTTAGCGGTGATTGATCGTCGTATGCCTTTTTAATACTCATGCTCCATCTTGAAAACGAATACGTGTTTTGAAAATAAACATTTAGCGATTCAGCCTTGCGAATGAGCCATCAATAGTATGATGGGATGAAAGAAAACTCCACTGTACACTTTATTTGTTGAAAGAAATGTACCAGATTGCGTTGAGGAAATCGTGATATAAATTGATATATTTTAAGAAATGAAATTTAAATTCAATTGAAATTTTACTGCGGTTAGAATTATTATATGTACTTAGAAGTACCTGATGTGACTGTTAAACACAGTGTGAGATGAAAACCTCATAACGAGTTGACGGGTTAAGAGTGTACTAATGCAGCTTTATAAGGATGTAGTATTATCGTTTTAGAACAGTATATAACTATATTTTGGGGTATTCAATAAAGCAGTCTTATCGGAACTTGTCTGGTCATTTAAGAGCAATGCTTGACAATGCCTTTAGGGATATGCCAAAAAACCTTATTTGGATGCAGTTTGACTGTTTTAGAGCAATGCCTAAAGATATTATTAGGTATATGTTCCAAAACAGATCTATCTAGTCCTAGCTCTACCATTTAAGAGTAATGCCTAATGATATTGTTAGGTATGTCTAACAATGTTGTTGGGTATGTACCAAAGCTGTCCTATCAAATCTAGCCTAACCATTTTAAAGCAATCTCTGAGGATATTGTTAGGCATGTACTAAATCAGTATTTTAGAGATCTAGCCTGACTATTGTAGATCAATGTCTAGCAATGTTGTTGGGTATGTACCAAAGCTGTGCTGTCAAATCTAGTCTGACCATTTTAGTGCAATCCCTAACGATATTGTTAGGTATGTACTAAATCAGTATTTTAGAGATCTAGCCTGACTATTGTAGATCAATGTCTAACAATGTTGTTGGGTATGTACCAAAGCTGTCCTATCAAATCTAGCCTCACCATTTTAGAGCAATGCCTAACGATATTGTTTGGTATGTACGAAATCAGTATTTTAGAGATCTAATCTGACTGATATAGATGAATGTATAACAATGTTACCAAGTATTAACCAAAGCTGTCCTATCAACTCTAGCCTGACCATTTTAGAAACAATGCCTAACGATATTGTTAGGCATGTAATAAATCAGTATTTTAGAGATCTAGATTGACTACTGCAATAGCTAACAATGTTCTTGATGAATATGCATCAAAGCTATCAAGGCTTGGCATGCTTATTTCAGAGCAATACCGAACGATAGTGTTAGGTATGTACTAAATCAGTATTTTAGAGATCTAGCCTGACTATTGCAGATCGATGGCTAACAATGTTCTTGGGTATGTACGAAAGCCGTCCTATCAATGCCCAACCTGACCACTTTAGAACAATACCTAACAGTATTCTTATAATTAAACATGATACAGTGAAAGAAAAAATTACTATATTCTATGATTTTGAGTTTATTAGGACTATTTTTTGGAATAAGCTAGTTTTTAACATCAAAATGAAAAAAGAATCCTGGACACAATTCATTTTTTTGAAGAACTTCAATTTAACGCCAGCTTTTTAAAATCACATAAAAATCGATTACCACTTCGTTATTGAGTAGAATTTTCGAGTTCTCACGGCACGTTCGAGAGATCATGCCGTAAATTGCCAAAATCTACAGGAATGCAATTTTTCATTTATCCCTCTTTAAATAGGAAATATTCTCGAATGTCACAGTATCCGTTTTTAACCGCTTTTGCGATTGGTCAAACTTGCAATCCGTGCATCGTCATTTTACAGATGTCTCTCGTGTGTCGTTATAAAATCTCTTTACGCGGCTTCATTCTTTTTTTTCGCCAGGAAACGATGCAATAAACGTCCTACAGGCGCGAGGGCGGAGCTCGATCACGAAGGGTATACGTAAATTTATGAAGGTACGCGATAAAAGTATTTTCACCTCCGATATTATATAAGCTCTCTTTCAATATCTCTCAAAGATTGGGATCTGTCCGGTGGGCGTGTAACGTCAAGCTTGATATGGCAATGCCAAGGTCATAGCGTGCAATGTGTAATAAATGCCGAGATAATTAGTTGAAATTAATAAATATTAGTTGACATTGTTCGCGAGGAAATAAAAACCGAGCCACAGAAATTTAGTGAGGGAGAATTTTCAAACGTGGGCGTTATTTTAGATGTAGAAATCGCATGACGAGATAGAATTTCCGTTTAAATAATTCAAGGGAACTTGTTTTTTGTTTTTAATGGACCCGGAAATAATTAAATCATCTTTATTTTATTATTTTGCAAAATTTATCAGAAACTTGTATTATTTATGCAATCAGATGAAGAATTTGCTTTTACAAAAGTAATTATTTGAGTAATTGTAAACTATGGAGGCGGATATTAACAAAGTTGTATACGCAGATTTTATGAAGCTGAAAATTGTGATCAAATTCTTATCATTGTCACTTGTACTATCCAAACACTTCGATTCGCAGTCGCGTATCGCGCAATATGCAGGCCTGCACTAGAGTTCGGTTTTCTGTCAACACATCACGTCATTATTTGACAGATTTCAATACTCTAATGTATATCATTAGAGTACAATCTATATGATTGTAGCGGGAAAACAATCATTTTTAATTTAGGAGTAGGAAAAGATTTTGGATTCATTGAAAATGACTGATAATAATAATTATTTATCGAACAATTTTTATCTAGTTTTCATAACTTTTTGGGTTCTTGGGCATTTTGAAAATCGACGAAATTTCTTCCTTATAATTTAAAATTTTTCGAAAATTCCAGAGTAAAATACATTTTTTGATAATTTTGACGAATTGCATCTTCTTGGTTTTATGACGGTTATTATGATATTTCTGTTACCTTTTTACAAAAAATGCAAATTCCGCTCAACATTTTTTTTGTACGAAAGTCTGCCAAAAATCGAATTTTCACTTTTTTTCCTTCGCCCAGGTTACAGTTTATGGTCTTAATTAAAACACGATTTTTTTTCACTTCCGATGATCCTGTCATGAGTTCTACTGACAGCGGGCCGCACCGAGGGATCACCGGAAATGACGTCACAATGACGGAGTTTTGAATATTTTCCTTTGAAAATTCCAGAAATTCTGTTTCAAATGTATATCTTTAAAAAAGTAGAAAGTTTTAATAAAATATTTAATTTATTATACAAAAAAAAATTTTTTTAAAAAGATTTTTTTTAAGAAACTCATGTAACTCTTTAAGGAGATGTTTAAGTCCTATATCGTACGAAATCGAACTATGCTATTTTCTCTGAAAGCAAACAATTTTCGAAGAAAAAAAGAACCACGTTGTTCTTTTTCCATCTTCCATCCAATTCCATCAGAATAATCTGACTCTTCTTTTTTCAAAAATATCAGAAATCTCTGAGAAAATAGTTGTGATGATCTGAATGTAGCGCGCTAAAGACTTTGTGTATCGATACCATCGCCATGTTGTCCCCCACCAGGTATAGCGAGAGAACATGATTGTTTTGACTGTTATTAGAAGTTAGTCAGACGTGAGATACCGCCGAATAAATAGCCTGCCTCAGAACTCTCGAATATTTTATTTTATTTCTCCTCTCCTCAACACTATTATCATACAAAAATATTCAGGCAAGTACTTTAATTTCTGATCAAAATTATAAAATAAAAATGTAAATATACATAAAATTCAAAATTTAAATGTAATAAATAAAAGTTTATTAGATAGTAAATCCGTATTGCATCTGTCCCTCTCGCACTCATATGGGCTAAGCATTCACTTTCACACTAAAATATAATCAATCACCCATTTTTCATTACCAAAATTCTTGTATTTTGATCTTGTCATAGCATTTTGCGTCATCCCACCTAGAAAAGAATAATGAAAATTGTTCAACTAATATTCTTGTAACTTCGGTCACGTAATTCGTCTCGATCTAATGAGATTGCACACGAGCACCGCGACCCTTTTGTGTTACAGAGGCGACCTATACGAGTCACGGCAATTTTCAATCGTCTCCCTGAACTATCTCTCATCGACACTATTTTTTTAGAATATTTTTTTCGCATCGCAGGTTATTCGCCATTTGAGCGACACGGGAGACGATAGAAATAAGCATTCGCATCGTTGCACGTGTTGGCGCATATATAGGTTTGTATGTTTATGCGAGGCACGTGGAAAATCGAGAAAGAAAAGTGCGGAGGAAAAAAAAGAACGTGGAAAAGAGAACGCTGCGGGGAAAGGGGTAAGAAAAATAGAGAAAGAGAGAGAGAGAGATAGAGGTGGATAGAGAAGAAAAAGGGAGCAGAAGAAACGAGTCGAGCGTACCGGGAGCAGGGGAGGAAGAAACAAGAGTTGGTTGGATGTTGTACACTTCGATCGAACGTACACATTAACCTATTAATAGGTCTGGTTACCCCACCCATCTATTTATATACATATACATTATGCCAACGAGCATCTTCTTTGCCCATGCGATCAGCTGAAACTCGTTTTTTGCTCGCTCTCTTTATCTCTCGCGTATCGTTGACGCGGCTCGCTCGCCCAGATGGCAGCACCGTATCAAAAGCGTATACTCGAGCTATACCACTGCCGCAGAGCCGAACCAAAGTTCGAAGCGAATTAACGTCGATTCGCAAGCATGCTTCTTTTTTTCCTCGACGATTTTTCATCTAACGCTCCCGTCTGACGATAGTGACAGGGACAAATGATTTTCGATTTGAGAGTCAATCGGACGATGAAGGAAAAAAATTGTTCTGGATTTTTAGCGAATCGGATTTATCTTGAATTAAAACGAAAGGGTTAAATTAAAATGAATGTGGGATAAAAGATGTTTTTAGAGTTTTCAAAAATGGCTGATTTGAGCAATGATTGAATTGGCAGGTTCTGTGTCGAATTATGTTGTATTGTGATCATATTGATATTGTAAGAGTTTGTTCTTGATGTTGACAGTTTTTAAGAATTTTGGGTTGGTAAATTTATAAATTATTGACCTTACGCATCATCTGAAGATGTTTTGGATTAAATTGTAATGAATGCATAGAATGTTTTTAGAGTTTTAAAAAATTGCTAATTTGGGTAATAAATGAATTATCAGGTTCTGTGTTGAATTATGTTCTACTGAAATCATATTAACATTCATAATTTGTTCTAAATGTTGATGGTTTTCAAGTATTTTTAGTTAGTACATTTACAAAACATTGACCTTTTGCATCATCTGAAGATGTTTTGGATCTACCGTGTGACATTTAGAAGAAATGGTCAGTCGAAAACATTGATTAGCTTGAACATCACAATGATTGACATTCCCTAAAAGTCTACTGACAATCGTATGTTTTAGTTCATAATCTACGTGGGCTGAATGTTTATCATTCTTGCTGCATTACGAATTAAGGACATTCGAGCTGATTGCGCTTTCTGGATGATAAGGAATGTACGCGTGTCGTCACCATCCACGTGTGGTGGCAAAATGGTATCATGTGACATGTGAGTGTAAGAGAGACGATTGGTAACGGGATCAACGCAAACATGAAAACTAAACATTTGGTAGGAAATCCAACATTCCACTAATCTGCGTGAACCGAATAAATATTTGTTTTATTGACTAAGTAATGCTTCCAAAACAATCGTATTTGCGACTATTACTTAAGAATCTGGCCTATCACCTCCAAATGATGTAAAAGGCAGACATAACTGTGCAAGATTTCGAACAAATCAACACAAAATCATTGCGTGCAATCGACTTGGGCCCCTTAAATGTTTTTAAGCGTTTTTTTCATTGTTTAAACGTGGATAAAGCGAAAAAAGCACCCAAGTCGATTGCATCCATTAGTTGACTGTAACCTTGCGACTCATGATTGGGATTCAAATGCATCCAGCGCGAGCTTCGAAAACCTTTAAAATCCACATGTTGATTTCGGTTTTCAAATTGGTTTTTCATGAAGTAAACATCAAGTCAAACTTCTCGTTTACTATTCTTTCTTATTGAAAAAACAAAACTAATCATGTATGAGAAAGTCTGAAAAAGAACATAGTATCGGTTTTGTGATCAAAAAAAGTTTCCGATGTTCGGACCCCAGTCATACTTTTGAAGATAAAAAACAAATGAGGTGTAGGGTCAAGATAATCAAAATATCAGTCTGGTATGCAACTGATTTGAGTACATCATATTTAGCTTTTTTACCTCAATGCTATAAATCATTTTCACTATTATTTTATTCATATTTATCATTAGATATGGGACCTTCGGAAGTGCAGGAAAAAAGGATTGAAGATGCAGGCTACGTTGACAGACAAATGAAACATTAGAACATTTTTTAATATGTGATAAGGCAGAAGAGATCTCAATTAAGGTCAAAGAAGACTCATTCACAACAGTACTAAAAGCCGAAGGAAATAGTTTGAATGAAAAAATGATTTAAATACCACAAGGTAATTTAAATACAGATATACGTAAATATTTCCAAGAGATCGAAAGACTCATTAGAGAATATAAAAATGTTGAAGAACTAGAAGTACAAATATTGTTTATTATGCATGTGGCATTGTACATGTTACGTTTTTATGTTATGTAACATCTTGTAACAACCCACATTGGGTGTTCAAATAAAACTCCTTACTATGTACTACTATTTATATTTATCATACACTGCCATGTGCAATGAACGTTTCATTTGGTTTGTATCCCTCAGACCCGACTGCGATCTGCCCGGACTAGTCATTCGATAAAGAGAAACCGTTGTTGATTCGATTCCAAGTGATCTTTTTTCATGATTTTTTGTTTCAAATCGTTCCCGTATAATAATAAGGAAGCTCGATCTTCCGATTGAAACAACAAGATGATAGAGAAAAAAGATTTTCCTTAGATTCTTGGAATGTTAAAAATAAAGTCGTTTCTTGACGAAATTGCCGCATATACGTGTGCTTAATTGGTCGATGCTCGTGCACGTGCATCGAGTGCGCGCCATTTCGACTAATAATACGCGATAATATCGTATACCGATGCGCGTCGCATCGTTCTTCGTGCTGTTAACGGATCGCGCTCTTTTTCCTCCGTGTCCCCGCCGGTCAGGGCCGATAAATGGATCGTTTGAACGCGTTTGATCCTTGCCTGCGTATACGGGGTCACGATATTTTATACGCATTAAAGTCGATTGACGTCTCTCCTTGTATCGTACGAGCGATCTATACGTTCACGTCGGAATTTAAGGACGTTGTATCACATGCCCTTAACGTTAATGTGATCACGGACCTTTTGAAAATTTCAAACGTTTTGAAAAGTGACTAAATTTCGTTAAATATTTTTTGCCTAGAAATTTACTTTCAGTACCTGTCAGATCCCGGCAAGGTATCGAACAAAGTGCAACATTCCCCGGAAACTTCGATAATTGGAGAATTTCATGCGACAAATTCAACCTTTATGCATTCAGAAAAAAGATGAGCATTTCCAATAAAACATTAGTTCATGGTTCAATGAATATTTCTTGGGATCAATTAAATATTTATTGAACCAACTAATATTTCGTTGGAAATGCTCATCTTTCAGACTGCCGGAAATCCCAATAAAAATATATTTTTTTCATCATTGTACCGAAGTATAGCGATTGCTTATATATTAAGATTCTAGGATTTTATTAAAGTTAGTAGCGGTAGTAAATGCATTTAGTAAGACACTTATATGTTAATTATTTGCACAGGTACGCAGTACATAAAATTTGATCGTGAGCCATTGACCTAGGTCCTTCAGCTCATTATTAAACTTATTTTTACGTTCGTTTTTACTTGTTCAATCGGTGATGCCACATCAAATTTTGCTATTAAGTAACTGCAATTCTCTTTATTGTGAGACAAATTCCAAATATTTGTTATAGCCAAAGTTTATGTTGATAATTTTGATGATACCTTCTTAAGGTGATAATTAAGTAAAATGAAATTAAGATAAAAAAGATAACTTGAAGAATCGAACTATCGAAGAGTAACATGATTCTTTTGTTTATTTCTTGAAATTTAAAAATTGTAAAAATAGTGAAAATGATAAATCCGTTTTGCATCTGTCTCTCTCGCACTCGTATGCGTTATACATGACCTTAAAGTAATGTTGAAGTGTCCTATATCGTACGAAATCGAACTATGCTATTTTCTTTGAAAATAACAATTTTCGAACAAAAAAGAGGACTAAGTTGGTCTCTTTCCATCCCAGAGTAATGTAATTTTCTTCTTTTTTCTAAAATATCAAAAAAAATTTTAAGGTGATGTTGAAGTGTCCTATATCGTGCGAAATCTAACTATGCTATTTTCTCTGAAAATAAGCAATTGTCAAAGAAAAAAAAAGAACCAGGTTGATCTATTTCCATCGAAGAGTAGTGTGAATCTCTTCTTTTTCTGAAATATCAAAAATCACCTCGAAGTGATGTTTAAGTGTCATACATCGTACGAAATCAAACTATACACTATTTTCTCTGAAAATAAACAATTTTCAAAGAAAAAGAAGAACCAAATTGTTCTCTTTCCATCAAATAACAGCGCAATTCTCTTTTTTTTCTAAAATATCAAAAATCTCTGTAAAACATCAAATCCGTTTTGCGTCTGTCTCTCTCGCACTCGTATGGATTAAACATCGCCTTAAGCGAATATACTTCTCTTTCAAATAGTCCTTAAGCGGACCGGAAACTAAAATCTAAATAAAGTACTGCTCTAAATTAATTATTTATGAAAAGGAGAAAGCTCTTTAAGTTCTCATAAGGACTCTTGATGATGGTCTCTCAAAGGCATGACATTAATGTCCTTTAAATTTTCATGCTTTTTTCAAAGCCATTGCGAAAAAAAAGCGTGTGTGAAAGTGCGAATTTTAATCCGCTTTTGGCTAGATCGAGATTCGAGTTTTTCGTTGCCGTGTGCAGAAACATTTCGAGATATTTTTTACACCCGCTCCGAATTCTCTCTTCATGAGTTTGTTTTCTTTTCTCGCTCCACACGTCCGAGAGCCGAAACTGCGAAGTATGATTTTTGTTTTGCGGATTGAAGCACGTTCACTCGACATTCTCCGTAGCTTCCTCTCTCTTTCTCTCCCGATTCTCGCTTTCGACGAAAATTTCCGCTGATCGATCCAATCGGCGGTTATCGCTTCGCGAAGGCGAGCCTCGAAAATTTTGCCGAGCAATCGTCTTATTTTTTGCAATATCAGTGACGGAATGACGTACGCGATTCGCTCTTTGTTGCTTTTTTTTTAGTTTCGTTTCCATCCATCTCTCCCTGTTTCTCGCTCTTTCTCCTTTGCGCTGATTACTCAATTTTCCTCTGACGAGAAGGGAGCGCGCGAGTGTGAAATCTCTCAACGCGCGTCATTCACCGCAAAAGGCGCGAATGATAAGAGCCACTTGTCTCTACTTATTTTCCCTATCCCAAAGACTATACGTTTACTAAATTTCTCGGGCAACGGCAAATCGTCTACAATTTTCACAGACGAAAAAAAAATTCATCTTCCTAGCTCATGATTTTATGGATTTTTTAAAATTATATACAGTTTTTCAAGTTAAACTAAATCAAAATTAAATCACATTTCACGACACATTTACTAAATTTCTCGAGCACCGGTAAATAGTCTACAATTTTCACAAACGAAAAAAAAACTCATCTTCCTAGCTTATCATTTTATGGATTTGTTTAAATTGGATTCTCTGAAGCTAAACTAAATCAAAATTAAGTCTTAAATATTAGTTCATATAAGACGATACATTTACTAAATTTCTCGAGCACCGATAAATCCTCTATAATTTTCACAGACGAAAAAAAAAATTCATCTTCCAAGCTCATCATTTTATCAATTTTTTTACCACGTTTCTATTAACTTGCTTTTTGGTACAAATTTTAAAATGATTTTTTTTAAATTCAAGTTTCTAAAGCTACTAAATCTAACTAAAACCAACTAAATTCTGAAGCTGATAAATCTTAAATCTTGGTTTATATTAGACGATGTATTTATTAAATCTCTCCAGTACCGACAAATCGTCGACAATTTTCACAGACGAAAAAAAACTCATCTTCCAAGCTCATCATTTTATGGATTTTTTTAAATTGGAGTCTCTAAAGCTAAATTAAATGAAAGTTAAATCTTGATTCTTAGTTTAAATTAAATTTCTCTTACAAATTTATGTTGTACGTTTTTTAATAAATATTTTTTTGTACTCTGGCCTGGTCAAAGAAAAGATAAAATTAGCTAAATTTCGACTAAAAAAAAATCTCGATACTGGACGCGCCTCTGGCTATTATTTAGCAGAATTCCATCTTGTCCGATGTAAAAATTAGCGAATAACCGATAACGATATCTATTTGTCTGTGAAATGCCTCGTACGTTCTCGCTTGCATGTAAGTAGAATATATGTACAATGCATATATGTATATCTACGTATATGTGTGTATTTAATTTGTTCATTATCGACGTCGGCTCGTCGTTATGCTCACGTCATTAACCGCAAGAACCCCTCGTAGTGTGCTCGTGTACTCGATATATAAATACAGGACATTACGACATATTCGTTTCATTTGTTATACAAAAGCACCACTAACTCTAATTGCATAATTATTTGATTTTCATTGTAATTAAATGTTTTTAAATAAATTGACAAGGTCATACTTCGGACTGAGAGAAGTTCCATGGTCAAATGTTTCAAAATTTTATCTAATTAATTTCATTCATATTATATAAATGTTTAGACGCAGAAGTATATTTGTTCCTACTATAACAATTGTTATAGTAGAAAATTATAATTAAAGGTAGACACTTGTATAACTTTGATTGATTGAACATTTTATCGGACCTTGGGGACACCCTTAGGTAATGCATAATAAGCGCAGACATTTCATGAAATACCCAACGAGCTACGTACATTTCAAAATAAAATAAAAATAAAACGTTTCATAGTTAATCAACTATGATAAGTGATAAATGAATGAATACTTAGTAGCTAAGGAAATATGGACTTAGGTTTGACTCTTAAGTGGATGTGCATATAGGCCAAGTTTAAACGGCGCAGATAGCGATGTTAACACAGTAAGCTCAGGCGGAAGCGAATGTCATAGATACATGAAACTAAGTGGGAAGTTGTAACTTGTTATTATACACAAAATTATACACTTAATATAATTTACTAAATTTGCAAGTCATTGTTACTAAATTTAAACTAAATTTACTAATATCATAAAATGTATATAAAATTGAGTAATTTACAGCAGCAACTTTAGTAATTTGAATTAGACACGTGAGGATGCATCAGGTACATGAAATATTAAATCTACTTAAAATAGTATTAGTCATAGTATTACCATGAATTATACTAAATAAAAAACTAAAATTAAAATTATCAGGTGCATGAAATAGTAAATGTACTAAAAATAGTATTAGTCATAGTATTACTATTAATCGTATTAAATAAAAAAAACTAAAGTTCAAAAAATGAAATTAAATCAAGTTAGTTTCATTTTTAGTAAGTTTCATTTGATCGTCTTATAGATTTTTCTCGTTGCGGAAAGAAATAGCATTAGTCACATAATTTACTAAATTTGCAAATCAGTGTTACTAAATTTAAACTAAATTTACTAATATCACAAAATTTATATAAAATTGAGTAATTTACAGCAGCAACTTTAGTCATTTGAATTAGACACGTGAGGATGCATCAGGTACATGAAATAGTAAATCTACTAAAAATAGTATTAGTCATAGTATTACCATGAATTATACTAAATAAAAAACTAAAATTAAAATAATCAGGTGTATGAAATAGTAAATGTACTAAAAATAGTATTAGTCATAGTATTAGTATTAGTCATAGTATTAGTATTAGTCATTACTATTAATCACATTAAATAAAAAAAACTAAAATTTAAAAAATGAAATTAAATCAAGTTAATTTCATTTTTAGTAACTTTCATTTGATCGTCTTATAGATTTTTCTCGTTGCGGAAAGAAATTCGTATGAAACAAATATATCAAAAATTCAGGGCGGAAGAAATAAAAAATGTAAATGAGGGAACGCGATAAATGCGTGTTGACAAACTGCGAATTAATTGAATTATTCTCGTTTGTTAGAATTAGCAGTGAAACTCGTTCGATTATGATAAATGTCGATATTTAGTTATCTCTCGGGCGAACATAGAAAGAACTAAAGGACGAGGAATAAGAGAGAGAGCGAGAGAGAATGCTCAAAATCAGCTTTATTGCAAGCTCCGCGGCTCCAACACTCGCGAGCGCTTGATATATTCGATGGAGCAAGAGAGAAACAGCCAGGGCGAGGAGAAGGAGAGAAAAGGTCCCAGGGAGACCAGGGTGGGATAAACTTCCGGTTTCACCGGAAGTGCAAACCTCTCTCGCTCTCTCTCTTACTTATTTTCTATCTCTCTCTCTCCCTCTATTTCGTTCTCACTCAGTTCGCTCCCTTCCTTCTCTTCTCGCAAAATCGATCGATTCTCTTTGCTGCTGCGCGTCTCGCGACAACATATCAAGTCCAAGAAGACTGCAACAAAGGATGGAGATCTCTCTCCTCGCGAGAAAGCTTCGCCTCTGTGAGTGGAAAAACGAGCAAAAAAACAAGGACCCGAGGAACAAGATAAAGAGGGAATATTTTTGGAAAAAATGTACTCCGCCATCTTGCGAGTAATTAAAGGGACTCTGGGCTTCGCTTTCTTTTTTTTTGTACTCGAAAACTTCGACACGGGCGAGAAAAATAGTGAGAAAGGAGAGGTAAAAAAAAGGTCTTGTCCGTTCTTTTTTAACATCGATCCTCAGAAACTCGCTGTCTCGAGAACAAACGGGCTCCATTGTTCTTCACTCTTTTTTACAAGTTAGACAGGTCCGGATACGCTGCGATGAAAAAAAAAATATTACATAAATATATAGACAAATAACGTGATAGAGATAAACTTGATTTTTGTGCAGAATTTAATGTATCAATGAAATTAAATTTCAATTGTGTAAAAATTAGATGGTCGAATAATGTCCGATTGAATTTGTTTTCATGGTCAACAGGAATCATGATCAAATAGCTCGAGGTTAATTTAACTTGGAAGAAATTCAAATAAATGAAAAGAGAACTAAAATGTAGAAAACTCAAAATATTCCACTTCGTTCTATTTTTAAATATTAATAACTCATATTAAAACTTCTGATAAATGTTCGATCTATCGTTTATATAAATTTAAATTAAATTTTATTCAATTCGACTGCATAATGAAAAAAATTCATTACAAATGGCTGATGACTGAATAAAAAAAAATATCACAAAAATTTTTAAAAAACGAAATAGAATATAAAAAAATTCAAAAGTTAATTTTTAATTCAATTATTTCAAAATAAACTATAAAAAACATCAAAAAGTGTTCAATCAACCTTGACACAAATCAACCTCATTGAATCCACTCCTTAATACAAACTAATCACGAGTTACCCATGAAAATTAATAAAAAAAAGCGAAAAGCTTGAAAAGTTCACGTTCTGAAAAATGTCCCGATCCGTATGTAAATTCTAATTTCACTAAATTTGTATTCGCGACTAAAAAAAAATCATTGCTAAATGGCTCGTGGGTGAATACAAATTTGTGATGAAAAGAATAACAATAAACAGAGGGGGAGAGAGAGCGAGTAAAAATGTAAAAAAGAGGAGAGGATGATCCTTAGGTCGTGAAAAAAAGAAATTCGCGCACGAAATTTAATCAAATTTGCCGAGTAATCCGGCGGTGAGCGCGGCGGGAGAGGGGGGAGAGATAAAGGTACGGAGACAACGCCGGGTAATGGAGGAGAGAAAACGCATGTGCGTATATATATGAGGGTAAGTGTAGGAGTGAAGGATGAAAAGGGGCGTTGACAGGACTCAAGAGAGAGAGGAAGGGGCAACTAAAAGAGCATCCGAGCAGCAAAGGACATTCTTATCCTTCAACCCTGCCATTCTCCAATTTTTTTATTCTTCTCCTTTCCCTTCGTCGTTCTGTATATAGCCCTTACCGAATTCAATATCTTCGCGAAGAAAATCCGTTCTTACGAAAAATAAGGTATTACAAAAATAATCAAAAGAATACAAAAAAAATTTCTACAAACAAATTGAATTGAAGAAAAAATACTAAAAATTATAAAAAGTATAAAAAAGAATGAAGTTGTATCAAAATAAATTGTAGGAAATTATTGCGAGGAAGAGAAGAAAATTGATAGATGAAAAAAAATGAAAAAAAAAACGATGAAAAAATATTAAAATTAAAATTATAAAAAGTATAAAAAAGAATGAAGTTATATCAAAATAAATTGTAGGAAATTCTCGTGAGGAAGAGAGGAAAATTGATAGATGAAAATAAATGAAAAAAAAAAAGGAAAACGATGAAAAAACATAAAGCTCCTCAAATGCCATTGAGCCTTCGTTTCGTCCACGACTTCCGTATTTAACTTCCGACTCTTGATTTATTCGCCGGCAGCCGTTGACAAAAAGCTTCTTTGTTTTCTTCATTGTCTTTTTTTTCCACGGAGGTGTGAGAGATGGGCGCAAGCTCAAGAGCAAGCCCTCGCGGAGGTTTAAATCCGATGCAGCGCTAGCGAGCGAGAGAGAGAGAAAGGAAAAAAAAGAGAGGAGGAAAAAAACGAAAAGGGAGGAGACGAGAAACGTAAACACGTCAAGGGGTTTTTTCCATCTTAAAGAGGGATTCACCTGGCCGCAGAGTGTTTTCCGAGCCAAGATCTCTTTTCTCGCCCCCCCCCCTCTCGCTCTCTTTCTCTCGTTTTCCTCCCTCGCTTGTTTTTCCTTGCGATTTCTCGTTGGCCCTGTGCTTCATTCGAACCTCTCCGAAGCAATCTTCGACCCTGACATCTTCCTTTCATCCACCTTTTTTTCTATATCTGCCCTTTCATCCCTTCGAATGTATACACGTAAGAATTTTCACTCTATCCCGACCGTTTTAGCATTTCCTATATTTCTGATCACACTTTTTATTTTTTTTTTTCGTTTATCGAATAGTTTGAATTTCTAAATGAAAAAAATAAGGTTACTGTATTGAGGAATTGAAAATATTTTGAAAATGGTAGGAAAAGGTTTAAATTTTGTGGACTCGTTCGAAAATATTTAGAAAATCGTGCAAAATTTGAGAATTATTCACTTAATCGTTTTAAAGTTATAATTTTCCAAATTTTATAAAATTTTTTGTCTTAAGAAAAAATTTATATATTTTCCCAAAAAAAATTTCAACATCTATAGATTTTTGGGGGCAAAATGGGCCCTCAAAATTGTTGACACTCCAAAGTGCTTAGGAGATAAAATAGGCTATCGAGACTTTGAAAACTAACAAATATTTTTACGCGAACTGGTATATAAGCAAACATAATTCTTTTGTAGTCAAACCAGGGAATCGACTCTCTTGTTTTTTTAAATATTCCACAAGCTCCTTTTCTTGGGATGGACTAAAAATTGTCTCAATACTTCCTAAGCCTACAATAAAATAACTAAAATTACAATCATTGACAAAAAATAAAAATTGCATCCAGAATCTCTGTGAATTCATAGTCATCATTAAGAGTACGTTTTTCAATGCTCATTTCTAAATTAGAATTAACTTTAAAAACTTTGATTCGGCGTTGCAATGTTGATCGAGGAACATTGTACGACTTAGCAGCAGTTTTTAGTCCCATAGTTCCATTATCAACCTCTTGAATAGCTTTTGCCATT